>JADRCD010121181.1:0-26937 GCA_019843815.1 Montemys delectorum
TGTGTGTGTGTGTGTGTGTGTGTGTGTGTGTATCCACACACACGTATATATATGCAGGCAAATAAATATGCTGTTAATAATGCTTTTGTAGATACAAGTTCTCATGTAGCTTTTTTTTCCTGCTGAAAAGCATGAATATCCACTGAATACAGATCTCCCACAAGAAAGTCTCAAAATTTGTATAGGTTTGAGTAAAATATTACTGGCTCCAGAATTTTAGATTGACAGATTTTTTTCTTGGCATCTGAAAGGTGTGTGGTTGTCTTTTAGCTTGCACAATTTCAATGAAAAGTCGTGAACAGTGTCCCTCAGTTTGCCTTGGGTATTTTCCTTCTCTGGATATTTTAAAGGGAGAATGAAAATATTTATAATTTTAAAGCGTTCTGTCAATTTTCAACAAGTTACTAATATTTTCAGATTTTCCTTCTATTAGCAATTACCCCTAGACCCTATACTGTGCTGTCCTGGTGCTGTCTCTGTCGTCCCTGTCCTTCTGGAATCTGCATTTATTAATCGCTTTGCTTTTCTTTCTCTTGGGCATGTGCAGGACTTTTGTATAAGGGGCTCGTCACTAACTGGCTTGTCACTTAGAGTGCACCTATTGTTTCAACTTTTTCCTTTAGGTAGTTAATTTAGTTGTGCACTCATCTCATATCTTTCAAGGCCTTTTAAATTGATTTTTCATTTAACAGATTTTTAAATTACACTCATTAGTTTACATGTGTGCATATGTACATTTGCCACGGTGAGTACAGGGACATGAGACAAATGATTTGAATGTTGGTCTCTCCTTCCACATGGGTACTGAGAAATGAACTCAGGTTATTAAGCTTGGAGGCCAATAAATACCTTTACTGGTTGAGCCATCTCACTGGCCCTAAGACCCTTCTGTAAACAAGTGTGACACAACTAGAAGATTAGTAATTCCAGGTCACTAGTCTTTCCATTGTTTATTTTCCTATGGCTTTTGGCTGCTCGTCTCCATTTTCTCCTGCACTGTCACTTGTAACTGAATAATCAACACTGCGTAGCAGAAAATTATGAAGATCGTTTGAGGATATAAATACAGTGCTTTCATTTAGAGAATATTTTTATTGGCTTTCAGTAGGAAGTCTGCTTAAACCTAGATGGACACTGAGCTGATTCAAGGATGGAGTTCAGTGTATAATGAAAACTCACCTCCTAACTTAGGCTATCTGTTAAAGCGTAAGTTTTCAGGGGACCTAGCTAAATACTTGGCGTGTTTGTCATAGTTCCTCCCTTGATGGCTTTTGAACTCTTACTTATGCCTCTCTAGTTATCTGTAGACAGACCATCTTACTTTTCTGTTTCATGAAGAAAAACTCAAGGCTGAGTAATTTGTAAACAAAAGAGCTTTATTCAATTTACAATGTGGGAGTCTGAAAGTCTAAGAAACATGGGACTAGCTCTGTGGAGGGCCTCGCGGCTTACATAACATCAAAGCAGGTGACATCACGTGGGAGCTTATAAGCAAAGGAGAGAGCAAGTCAACACAGAATGGGCAGGTTTACTTTCAAGATTTATTTTGATTATTTTTTATTTAATTGTGTGTGTGTATGTGTCCGTGTCCGTGTGTGTGTGTGTGTGTGTGTGTGTGTGTGTCTGTGTGTCTGTGTGTCTGTGTGTGCAGAGCTGAAGTGTTAGATTCTCTGGAAGGTTACAAGCAGTTGAGAGCTGCCTGATGTGGGTGCTGGCATCTGAGCTCAGATCCTCTGCAACAGAAGTGTGTACTCTTAGCCACGGAACCCTCTCCCCAGCCCTGCCAGGTTTACTCTAAACAGCAATTTGTCATGAGATTGAACACAATGTTCCACGAGAACACCCTTCATCCTACGTGATTTCCAATGGACATATAAAATAATTTCCTAATAAAATACACTTTTTAATCTTCCAACTTCTATTTATTTATTTATTTATTTATTTATTTATTTATTTATTTAGGTTTTTCGAGACAGGGTTTCTCTGAATAGCCCTGGCTATCCTGGAACTCACTCTGTAGACCAGGCTAGCCTTAAACTCAGAAATCTGCCTGCTTCTGCCTCTCAAGTGCTGGGATTAAAGGCGTGCGCCACCACTGCCCAGCTCTACATCTTTTATTTTGTCTAGCCAAAGAGAATAGGCTAGGACCTTCAAAAAATGTTTGAAAGTATAGTTGTACATTGGAAAAAATATTTTTGACCTATCTATACGATTGCTGTGAGGATCAAGCTGGGATATAACATATGAAATGAAAGTGTCTAGAGAACAATGATACTGAGAGATGGTGCTGGTACTGATGACACTGGTGGTGGTGGTGGTGGTGTTAATTATGGGTATTACCATCTCATTTCTGACCGTGATGGAGGGTGTTCTCAAGACTCTCCCCCTAAGCACCATGCTTGCCATTGACCACATTAAAGATATAAAGGTATATGCATTTTTCCTTTTCATAAATAGTTGTATTTTAATTTAGAACCAATATAGAATTTTATCTAATGTCTTCACCTTATTTATGAAGCAAAGTGTACATTTAAATTTTAAGAATGGTGTGTGTTTATGTTTTCTTTTTCTCTACTTTTTTGGTCTCTGTTAAATATGTGTGTATGTGTTCATGTAGGTTCAAGTGCACAAGAACATGTGCACGACTGTGTAGAGGCCAGAAGCCATTTTTCCAGAAATATTTTGTTTGTTGAGACAGGGTATTTCATTGGCCCAGAACTCACCAAGTAGGCTAGGTTTACTGGCTAGCAATTTCCAGGGACCCACCTGTCTCCATATCCCCTGCACTGGGATTAAAATCACTATGCCCACATCATCTCACTCTGGCTTGTCCCAGAGATACCCCTTGCACACTGATTTCTCTTCTTCCTCCCAGCCCGCTCTCCCCACCCTACTCTCACCACACCTGATCTCCACTCCCACTTCCATCTCTACCCCCTCTCCCACACAGTTCCCTCTCTCTATCCACTTCTGATGCCTCATTTTATTTCCCCTTCTGAGTGAGATTCGAGCATCCTCCCTTGAGCCCTCCTTCTTTGGGTCTGTGGATTGTAGCATGGTCACCTTGTACTTTATGGCTAATGTCCACTTCTAACTGAATACATATCATGTGTATGTGTTTTGGGGTCTGGATTGCCTCACTCAGGATGATACTTTCTAGTTCCATCCATTTGTCTGCATATTTCATGATGGCCTTGTTTTTAGTTGAAGGAATGGACAACCAATGACAGGCTCAACTTGAGATCCACTCCATGGGAGAGAGCCATCCTATTAATGATACTTTGTTATGCTTGCAGACATGCTTCTATAACTGTCATCTGAGGAGGCTTCATCCAGAAATGGATAAAAACAGATGCAGAGACCCACAGCCAAACATTAGGCAGAGCTCAGGGAATCTTGAGAAAGAGTTGGGGTAAAGACTGTTAACTACAGAGTCAACTAATCTGGGTCCATGGGGGCTCACAGAGACTGAACCACCAACCAAAGAACATGTGTGGACTGGACCTAGGCGCCCTACACATATGTAGCAGATGTGCAGCTTGGTCTTCATGTGGTTCTCCCAACAACTGGAAGAGGCACTGTCTTTGTCGCCAGGCTTTGGGTCCCCTTCTCCTAGTTAGTCTGCCTTATCTGGCCTCAGTGGGAGAGGATGCAAATAGTCTTGATGAGACTTGATGTGCCAGGGTGGGCTGGTACTCAGGGAGAGGGAGAAATGAGAGAATGGGGTGGGAGCATGGACTGGGAGGAGAGGAAGGGGGCTGCAATTGGGATGTAAAGTGAACAAATAAATAAATTAATGAAAAAAAGAGAACAAACACACACACACACACACACAAACAAACCGAAAAGATCACCATGCCTGACATTCTCATGCTCTGGTGGTAAGGACTTAACAACTACTGAGCTATCTCCCAAACCTCTTTTTTATAGTATTTTTAATTATTAATTTCTGCTTGCTATGCACTAAACCTAAAGTTTATGTTGTCTACTGTGAACTTGATTTTTTTAGTTTTTTTTTTCTGTTTTTTGTTTGTTTGTTTGTTTGTTTGTTTTGCCATCCAGTTGATGTTTCGTCTCCTCCACTTCTCTTTTTTCAGCCTTCGGAGTCCTTGGGCACCTAATAAGCGCATAGGTAGACATGATTTTTATCTGAGCAGTGGCTGTATTCTCCTGGGATGCATTCATCTGCCACTTTGTTTCCTGTTTTTCCTGAAAGTAACTTTGCGTACATACTTGGATGGTTTATTCGGGGTTATTATATATTTTGTGAATGAGGTGGATGCTTTCAGTTATTTGTACGAGGCTCTTTCAAGGAGAGTAGTAGAACAGTGCTCTAGGCAAGCAGCACCTCTCCTGAGTTCAGAGCTAAGTCCTTGATGACTCAGGGCTCAGTGTGTGTGAACCATCTGAACCTGTTTCTCCGGAGTTCAGTTGTTGAGCTGCTCATAATTTAAGGTCCATTTCCTTCATCCTGCTTCAATAATATATTGCTTCTTGACATGAGTAATGTTTCCTTGTTCAGCATCACCTCCTCTATGTTCTTTGGGGTCAAAGAGAGGTTACAGAAGCTCCGCCCAGAGGTTCAGGCACCCTGTTCTGATTCCTCAATAGTGCTTGTGGCTTTGCCCCTTGTGCTCCGCCATATATCTTAGAGAACTGCACTGTTTGATATTTGTGATCTTTGATCCTCAGTCACATATGTCTTGGTAGGTGTCTCACTGTAACCTTTGACCTTCTCCATAGGAAATTATTCCTCAAATTTTGTAGGTCAAGGTTACAGGAGTCTCCTCGCTTTATCAAAGGTTGTTTTCTTCTTTTTTAGTTTTCATTGATGTTTCGAGTCTATTTCTTAGCAAAAACCATTGAGAGACAATTTTAGTCAGGCATTTTTTAAGCAAGCATCACAGATATCTGTTTTTGCAAACCCATTATTATATTTTACAACAATTAATTGATCTTAGTGCTATATTTATATATTTTAAGAATTCTGAAATTTATACAAATGTTACATTAAGTTTATATATTTATCCTTGTCCCCTAGTACTTGTTACCTTCCATCTTTTACATGCTCTTATTAATATGCACAAAGAGCTTTGCCTGTTTGCCATTCTAATATGATTTTACCTCTTCAGGGGTTACAGTTGTAATCATTGTGTGATAAATAATTATAATCTCTTTTGAGAGTTTTCTACTGTTGTCCATTAGTATTTTTTGTTTCTTTTGATAGCTATTCAATTTTGTGTGAATCATATGAGGTTTTCTTCAAGGTATAGGATATATGTATTTCTCCTCTATTTGAAAGTTTTATTTTTTGGTGTAATTTTACTATTAATTTTATATTTGATATTAAATACATTAATAAACATATCATACGATGTACTTTGGTTGTATTCAGCCCTTATTCATTCTTACTCCCCTCCCACTCCTCTTGGCCCCATCTTAACTCATCCCTTTCCTACTTTCATGATTAAAAAATATTATTATTCTAGATTAACTTTAGAATCATGTGTTGAGTTTCCAAAAATAAACCCTCAAGCCCACTGGGACTGCAGAGAGTTTATTTATTTATTTTGAGGCAGGGAAACTGACATCTTGACAATATTAAATCTTCTTTTTTGGTAACATGATATAGTTCTCCATTTAAAACGTTTTTCTTTTATGTCTGTTAACACAACAACATTGTGGTTTTCTTCAAACTTCTGCACATCCCTAGTGGCTTTAACTTTTAGGTAATGTTTATTGTCATGCTGCTAGTAATGTGACTTGTTTTCTAATTCATTATTGCTGAAATGTGGTGAAATGTTGAGTTTTATTTTATACCGACTACTTTTGATTTGAAGGTATAATGTCTCCCATAGGCGGCCCACATATGAAGGTGGGCTTTGAAGGGAGACCTAGATAGAGAAACTGATCACTGGGGACAAAGCTTGCAATTCCTTAGCTCAGCACCACTTCCTATTTGCTCTCTGCTTTCAGCCTGTGACTTAATGTGACCAGCTGCCTTACATTTCTGCCACACCTTTCCCACTGAGATGAGTTGTGTCCCCTTGTACTGTGATCCAAAATTAATTCTTCCTCCCGCAGCTTATTCTTTGTTAGATATTTGACCCCAGGAATGGGGAATGTAGCTAGTACTACCTTATTAAATTTCTCATAGTTCCTAGTTGTCCCTAGATGATTCTTTTGAGTTTTATACACCATCATCAGTGCTACCTACACATATGTTTTTCCCTCCCTTTTATCAATATTCGTATTTAATGCTAACTTTATTAGTGAACCCAACAGGCACTTTTGATCACAGTGGAAATGCTTCTTCTAATTGATTGCTAGTGTGTTTACATAGACCACATATAGGTGGAACTATTAAAAATATTTTTAGTGGGCCTAGAGGGTGTGATGACCTAAAAGTCAAGGGAAAGATGTATGAGACAGATGAAGCAGTGGTTACCTGTGTCAAATACCAGTGATTACTCAAGAAAGAAAGGAATGTGACTGAGATGTATCAAGTATTAAGGCCACAATGACCTTGACATGGTTGTTCCAGTGGAATGATGGGCTCCATACATGCAGAATTTTAGTAGTTTTGTGAAATAACAGCGTATAGATAAAAACATTAAAAATTAAAAATAAAAGTGAGGTCTGAAATCCTAAATGAACTTTGAAGCTGATAAGTACCCACAAGTGGTACACTTTACGTAAAATTGAGAAAGTACTTCAGTGATATTGCATTCTTCCCACTGATCAAATCTTTAGGTCCAAGACTTAAAACCAGATGTATATTTTTCTTAGAGAGAAAGGAAAAAAACCTAGGGCTTTGATGATTACACTACCATAGAAATATTTCTTCCATTTGAGTAGCAAAATAAATATTCCCCCCACCCCCAAGGCTGTGATGGTCCATCTGGTCAACCCAGTAGGATGGAGTTACATCAATCAGATAAGCAAAGCATACTTCTGGGTATGCTCTATGGACCCTTCTAGATAAGATTCACAAACATGGGGGCACTTGTCCTAATTGTGGGTGACACTAATCCACAGCCTGGAGACCTAGGTGGAATACCAGAGAGACTAGGAGAAAGCCCACAAGAATGACATTCTCTAGCTGTCTTTGTTTCCTGGCTGCTCTCATGTGAGGTGCTTGTCACAAAGAGATGACACCTCTGACACCAGAACTAAAACAACATACTGAGTTGTTTATGCCAGATATTATATCATGGTAATGAAAAGTGACTATGAGCCATTGGCAATTTTGTGGTAATTGTAGCAGCTGGAAGAACAATTTAGTAGCTATTTGAAGATCACTTTGAGAAACTGTTCATGCATTATAGTAAGAAAATCTGAAACAAAGAATGCTGAAAATAGTAAGATTGTTATAGCTACATTTAAAACAGCATTTTATTTTATTCTTGTATTTTAGAATTGTATTCAATGATGTTGATATTTGATTTTGGCTAGATGTTTATTTTACCCATTTCTTCAGATATTACTCACACATTTTCAGCCCCACTTGCCCAGTCTTTTTATTTGATGAGTAGGTTTTCTGATTTCTGACACTTGGGAGTTTTGCACCCCCTGCCCAGTTTAGTTCATGGTGGATTCACTGTTAGCATTTTCTGGTGTGCTCGGCAGTTCCACTTGCCTATTTTCCTAGCTCTGGGATGACCTTCCCATGAATCAGATCCACCTTCCCTTAAGTAGTGCTTACATCTGTAATTCCTTTCTCTCCATGGTTCTTTAAGTAGTTCCCTTATCAAAATGCCTTTCCCCATAAAACTTGACTCCATTTTATGGTATTCCTTGAGGACCATATTCATGCCGTTAATACACCACCAAACCCAAGTGAAGCAGAGTGAGTGCCATCCATAAGCCTGGTTTCTAACTGGGTAAAAGAGCAAGAGAAGAAATGAAGACAAAACCCCCAACTATGGAAAGTTTGTCACAGTAAATCAAAGACTGTCAGTCCTAATCAAATGAGAGGGGAGACAGGAAGAAGCATAAAAAAAGACCATTCAGGAATATGTGTTAGAAGTCAGTGAGAAAAAGTGTTTACTAATTAAAGAGCATGTGTACTGAATTGTGAAGAAAAACTAGTAAATTACATTAGGTAAATTACAGTTTTGTAGACAGGATAACAACAGTCAGAAGCTCTTGGCTGTTTTAAAATAATAGTCCTCTTTGACCATCTGGCGAAGTCTGTGAAACTTTTCTTAGAATAATTATTTAATTGGATAAAATAAAATATTGGAATTACAAAAGAAAACTGGTTATCGTATAATTATTAACGTATCCATGCTGTGTAATAAGGACACCTGCTCCACCATGTTCATAGCAGCCTTATTTGTAATAGCCAGAAACTGGAAACAACCCAGATGTCCCTCAACAGAGGAATGGATACAGAAATTGTGGTACAACTACACAATAGAGTACTACTCAGCTATTAAAAACAATGAATTTATGAAATTCTTAGGGAAATGGATAGATCTGGAGGATATCATCCTGAGTGAGGTAACCCAATCACAAAAGAACACACATGGTATGCACTCTCTGATAAGTGGTTATTAGCCCAGAAGTTTGGAATACAGGAAGAACAACCCACAAACCACAAGAAACTCAAGAAGAAGGAAGACCAAAAGGTGGACATTTCAGTCCTTCTTAAAAGGGGGAACCAAATACCCGAAGAAGGAGTGGCAGAGATTAACTATGGAGCAGAGACTGAAGGAAGGACAAGCCAGCCTAAATATACCTATCTCCTGAGAGGCTCTGACAATACCTGACTAATACAGATGTAGAGGCTCACAGCCATCCATTGAACTGAGTACACGGTAACCAATGAAGGAGTTAGAGAAAGGATCTATGGAGCTGAAGGGTTTGCAGCCCCTTAGGACGAACAACAATATGAACTAACTAGTACCCTCAGAGCTCCCAGGGACTCAACCACTAACCAAGGACTATACAGGGTGGGACTGAATGTTCTGGCAGCATGTGTATAGTAGAGGATTGCAAATTTGATCATCATTAGGAGGAGAGGCCCTCGGCCCTGTGAAGGTTCTGTGCCCCAGTGTAGGGGAATGCCAGGGCCAATAAGTGGGAGAGGGTGGGGTGGCAGGCATGGGGAGGGGGGAGGCAACAGGGGTTTGTTCTTGTTGTTTTTGTTTGTTTGTTTGTTTTTTGGAGGGGAAACTAGGAAAGGATAAATTTGCATGTAAATAAAGAAAATACCTAATTAAAATAAAAAAGAAAGCAGACTGAAAAAAATTTATGCTGTGGCTCAGACATATATATGTATATATATATATGTATGTACATATATATGTATATATATATACATATATATATATACTTTTCAATTGACGTACTGTATTATATGATGTATTTAAAATATAGCCAGTTAAACGTTAGTTTTATTTAAGGATAGTACTGATGTGAAGACCTATTGGTGTATTTTTTAGCTTGAATGAAAATATTGACTGTCAGTTATTTTGATTAGCCATTGATGATAGATAGGTAACATTGATAGATAGATAGATACTAGAAAACAATGAGTTCTGTGACTCTCTGTGTAGGAATTGGTCACTTTTGACATGAAAACATGAGAGAATGTCTTAATGACTTAATGGAATTTGGGGCTTTTACTGGTTCCCAAAGTGCGTTTTGTGCTGAGCACTGACAGGCAAGAATGCAGTTGTTATAGGCAATTTTAGCAACATGTTAGCTACTTCCATACCTTCGAAGTAAAAACTGTTAGACTTTTCATCTTTGTGCCAAAATACCCTGTGAAAACTACCTAGAAAAGTAGGGTTTCATTTTGGCCCATGACTTCAGAGGCTCTGGCCCATGATCTTCATCTACTTTGTTACTTGGTACATAGTGAAACAGCTTATCATTGCAGCGGGAGAATGTGTCGTGGGCTATTCACCTCATACTGGACAGGAAGTAGAGAGAGAAAAGCTGCCTGCACCATACCATCTTCCTTTTCCTCTAGCCCAGTGGTTTTCAACCTTCCTAATGCTGTGACCCTTAAATATAGTTCCTCATGTTGTGGTAACCCCCAACCATAAAAGTATTTTGTTGCAGCTGCCTAACTGTAATTTTGCTACTGTTCTAGATCATAATGTAAATATCTGGTATACAGTATATTTGATATGTGACCCCCCCCCCAATGGATCATGACCTACAGCAGTTGAGAACTGCTGCTCTAGCCTATGGGATGGTGCCACCCATGGTTCAGCGCACATCTTCTCATTAGTGGGTCATTGATGAAAATGCCTCCACAGATATTCCCAGAGGCATACTTTATTAATCTAGGTACTTCCTAATCCAAAGAAATTGATGGTCAGAGTTAAGACCCAGTAGGGATGTGCTTAAATGCTACTGTGAGAGACTTGGAGCAACCATACTATGATACAAAAAACAAACATTTGTTATTTCTCTTGGTGATAGTCTGTGGTGGCACTAATAAGGATGACCCCCATAGGCTTATATATTTGAATGCTCAGTCACCTGGGAGTAGTATTATTTGTAAGGATTAGAAGAATCAGGAGGTGTGGCTTCATGTGAAGTAGATGTGGCCTTGTGGAACAAAGCCTGTTATTAGGGGTGGGGCTTTTGAAAGCCCAGGCTCTCTCGCTTGGTCTGCAAATCTGTACATAGCTCTCAGCTACTGCTCCAGCACAATGCATGCAGCCATGCTGCCTGCCATGCCAATAATGGGTTAAGCCTCTGAAACTGTAAACAAAGCCCCAGTTAAATGCTTTCTTTCATGAGAGTTGCCCTGGTCATAGTGTCTCTTCAGAGCAACCAAACAGTGACTAAGAGACAGTCATAGGTATTACTAACTCTGCTGTGCCTTACTGTCTATATTTATAATTGAAGAAAATGTCAAGCTAGAGTTCTGCGGACAAAAGGTTATTTTCCTCTGCACAAGGTCATACGTGTCTTAATTTCTACCCAGGGTCCCAGGTTACACTCATTTGCTGAGACTCTTATTCTCTGCTCACTTATGACCTCCGCCACATTAGTCATGGAGTGTTAAACAATAACACTGGAGCCAGTCTGAATCCCTTTTCTGACATAGTGCTTTAGTTTAATTGGTCCTAAACCTCAAAGAAGGTGTTTTGGCAAAGCTGTAGCATTCTAAATGGTGAAATCCAAGAAGAGTGAACTAGGCCAGAAGTCACAGAGCCTGGCTGTTTTCAGATCAGAAAAATGACTTGGTGCTGGAACAAACTTGCCCTGCTTTTTCTCAGGACCTGAGAAAAGTTAGACTCCTTTTTATTCCTATGATGAACCTTTCTCTCTGTTATCCATCTGAACTAGAGGCCAAGTGTATGATGGCGGGCTCAGATAAACTAAGTCTGTCAGAGTTAGCCTTCAAAGCATATTCTGAGTTTATGACTGTAATCAAAGGAATTAATTTGGCTTTGTTTAGTTGCTTTTTCTTTGTGTGCTAATGAGGATAATGTGTGGAGAAGATATCCATTTTTACTGTAAGCTCAGAGCCAATCAGTTCTTGTAGTCTGGCGTAATGGGTGTTTTAGTTGTCTAAACATCTATGTTTAAAATGTATGGATTTGAGCTACATAGAGTACCAAACACCTTCATGAAAAGTAGATTTAAGATGTTAAATCTAATGTTTCTTTGAAGATTATAAAGTGGAACACAGTGCTCAAAAGCTGAACATACAGTTCCTTGCTCTCTTTTGTGTAGAATATTGTGAGGTTTTGAAGAGTAATGAAAACTTTCACATGGGATTCCCAACTCAGAACAAGAATTAGAGACATAAGTTTTGAGTTTGAAAGTTCTAAAGTTCTGTTTGTACTCACAGTATAAAATACATGTAGAAAAAGTTTATTTTAAAAACACAAATCAGTGTAAAGTGGCCACAGAGAATTTAAGATATCAAGTGAAAAGACCTTATATCAGGGCATTAGCTTGAAAAAAATAAGTCTAGATTCTTTAAATTAAATTGATTGTATTGTACATAAGATGTATCCCGACTGGTGTGCAGGGACAAGAGACACATGTAAGCTCATATCTTCTTTTTTTCCTTTCTTTTTATTCTTCCTCCCTCCCTCTCTTTCATTCTCTCTCTCTCCCTTTCTTTCTTTCTTTCTTTCTTTCTTTCTTTCTTTCTTTCTTTCTTTCTTTCTTTCTTTCTTTCGATGAAATTCTTTTTAACTCTTTTTATTGAGACAGGGTTTCTTAGTGTAATAGTCCTGGCTATCCTTGAATTTGCTCTGTCGACCAGGGTAGTTTCTATCTCAGAAATCTACCTGCCTTATCCTACCCAGTGCTGTGACTTAAAGGCTTGAGCCACTGCCCCAGGCTGAGAGCTTATATCTTGATCCATAAGCAGGAGGCAGAGAAGTCAAATGTTGATTTTTAAAAGAGGATTTTTTTTTTTATTTTTTATTTTTTTTTTTTGGTTTTTTTGAGACAGGGTTTCTCTGTAGCCCTGGCTGTCCTGGAACTCACTCTGTAGACCAGGCTGACCTCGAACTCAGAAATCCGCCTGCCTCTGCCTCCCAAGTGCTGGGATTAAAGGCGTGAGCCACCACCGCCCGGCGAGGATTTATTTTTATTTTACATGTATGGATGTGTTACCTACATGTATGTAAGTGTACCATGTGCATGTCTAGTACATGTGGAGGCCAGAATAAGCTGTATGGTCCCCAGGAATTTGAATTATAGATGCTATGTGGATGCTGGATGCTAGGAATTGAACCCTGGTCCTCTGGAAGAGCAGCAAGTGCTCGTAACAGCTTAGTCAACTTTCTAGCCTCTGAATGTGGATATTTTGGATACGTATTTTTGACATGTGATATGAGATGTATCCCAATGTGTTTGCTCTTAATTGTCAACATGGCTGGATTATAGTGTTTCTTAGGAATACTATAACAGTGTCTGTCTATAACAGTGTTTCCAAAGAAGTTAGGCCGAGAAGGGAAGACCCACCATGAAGACTGGCAGCACTGTCAAGGAGAAACTATGGCACATTAGCAGTCAGATTATCTCTCTGATTTCTGACTGTAGAAGTAATGTAATTAGCTGCTTCTTGTTCCCGTTGCACAGTGACAGAAAGCTCACTGACACCTTCCTGGCCATGACAGAGTAGACCCTTATACTGAGACTCAATTTTTTCCCCTTTAATTGCTTCAGACTTTTGGAAAGAGCAATAAAAAATGGGAACTAGTAGAGATTGTGACAGTCTCTTCAAGTTTTTGATTTTGCTTAGTGTGATCATGTAGAGTCAAGTTTTGTAAGATCTGTCAAAAGCTTTAATTGATCTTGCCTATACCTTATTTCCTACTTTTGTATTCAAATTATGTACTTTGAGGTGCCTTTAATTTTTTTTTTTTGCAGAACTTATGATTTATAATCTTGTTTGGCTTATACCATTAAAGGTTATGAAGAGTTGTAAAAATTGTATTCCCATGAAGATAGATGTCAGGGTATTTTATGTGTGTGGAATGCTTAGTTTTAACTAGTTTTACAAGCATATAATTTTGTCAGTGAGTGTTTTTTTTTCTTTTTTGCTTTCTGCCTTTATTTTATTTTTTGAGATTTTTTTAAACTTTTATTGCATTATGATGAGAAAAGTTATATGATTTCAATTTATCTGAATTTATTAACATTTAAAAACATATTTTAAGTAAATAGAATTAAATCACATTCTTGTTTCCCTTTTGTACCCCAACTCCTCCCAGAGACCCCCCCTTCAATACCTATAATATCTTTTTTGTCATATTCCTTAAAATTTATAAAATATTATAACAATACAAATAAGTATTATAAAAGTTGTTTGATATAAAACAACAATCAATTTAACAGTCTTATGTAGATACTCATCTATAGCAATAGTGAAAATACATGCCTAGTTTTAACTAGTTTTACAAGCATATAATTTTATCAGTGAGTTTTTTTTTTTTTTTTTTTAACCTCAGAACTCCTCTTTACTACTCGTTGACCTATCTGGGAGTAGCATTTGGGAACACTCATTTCAAAACTACTAGTCATGAAATTATTATTACATCTCTTTATTCATGAAAATACTAGAGGAAATTGATATTATAGTTACATATAAATATGATATATTACTCAAAGGTCTGTCCTATACAAGAAGAATTTCCAGTTACTGACTTGTAGAAAGTACTTTGTGGAGTAGTGTTGAGCTCTTAAAGAGTAGAAAGCTTCTAACCAATATCTCTTTAATTTTTTCAAAGCCTGTTTTTAATGATGATTCTTAAAATATTTAACCTCCTTTCTAGCCCACTGCCCACCAGAGGTAGTGGGAAAGAAAGGATACAAGGGAAGTGGACCTGTTTAGAAAGGTTCTTTGGAGCAAATCCTATCTGGGTTGTCTGGAAATCAGCAGTTTAGTTCACAGGTCAGCAGTGGCAGCTCGATTCACTTGCAAACACTTCATGGATACACCAGCAGTCCAGTTTGGTAGAGTCAGGATAGCAAACAGGAATCAACAGTGGTGGTGCTACCTAGTAGACACAGCCAGGCCTCAGACTCAGCATGAGTTAGCAGGAGGGACCGGGGCCAACGGGAACGCCAGGAGAAGTTCTCAGCTGTGCCTCTCTCAGCAAAGCGGAGATCAGCCAAGATGCAAGACCAACAAGAGTTGTACAGCTAGCTCTATAAGCCACTCTAGCTCAGCCTCCATTACTGTCAAGTTCTTTTTATACTCCCTCCAAACATCATGTGTCCTCCATGGATCTTGTCTCGGCCCATGCCTTGCCTTTACATGTGACTCTGTCTTAGCTGACATCTCTGCCAATCAGCCCAAGTCCAAGGAAGCACCAAGAAGCTGAGGTACACCACCAGAAGGTTTTTTTTTTTTAAAACTTTTTTATTAAACTAATAAAATTTGTTACATAAACTATACAACTCAGTATTGACATTTTTTTAAGTCATCAAAAATAATTTATAATAGTTAAATGCCTCTTAAATATACATGATATCTTCTGACCACCAGGAATTTTTTTCGTGCATTTCTTTCTATGGATTCCTGACAAAAAGAAGCTCAACTATTAAATGTAAGGTGGACCAATACATTTGTGCTATTAGTGAAGAATTCTTCATCACATGTCCTTTGCATGCTTGCTTTAGCAGAACATCCTTTCACCTGTATTTGCTTCATAGAATATTCCTTCACAAGTCTGACTTAGCCTTTCACCTGTGTCCACTTCAGCAAAAACATTCCTTCATGTGTCTGCTTTAGCAAAACACCATCCAATACAATTGACTTTCCAAAGAACCCTTAAGTTTCCACTTCAAACTATTTTGATGTAATGTGCCTTGGAAAAGGAACCACCATATTGATTTCCATAGTTGCTGTACAAGTTTGCACCGCCACCAAAATAGAGCAGTTTTGCCTTGCTCCATATCCTCACCAGCATGACCTGTCACTTGTGTTATTGATATATGTGAGATGGAATCTCAAAATAGATTTTATTTGCATTTCCCTGATAACTAAAGCTGTTGAACATTTCTCTAAGTTTTTCTTAGCTGTGTGTGTATGTGTTTCCTTCTTTTGGGTTTTCTGGTGTGAGATCATTTCCTGTATTTTATGGGTATAGTTATCCCCCACCACACACATATACATATACACACCTATACATCCTGAATTGAGTACTGGGATATATTGATGAGTGGGTGAAAGAACACCAGAAAGTGATGGTCTGTAGAATCCAGAGGAGATGTGGACAGGGGAGAAAGAAAGCTTCAGCTGGTGTTCTGTTGCAGAGCTATGGGTGAGTCTGAGGGAATTGGGTCTGCGGGGAACAGAGTAAGATTAGCCCTTAAAGTTATAAAATAAAGTTGTAATGTTTTATGGACAATATTTTGTATACAAACTACCCAATGTGCTTTATACTTACATATATTTACATATTTTCCCCATCCCTAAATTTTAATTACAGTAGGTAACAGTATGCTCTCCAAAGCTTTCCAGATATTAGTGGGTATATAATAAAATATAACCCCTGCCCTTTATATCTTCATTTACATTTCCTGAGGTATCATCTATTTCTGTTTGGACGTGTGTCACCTGAAGGCCTGTGTGTTGTAGGCCTTCACATATGGTGGCAGTTTGTGAATTTAATTGAATCATTAGTACATTAACCTTATCAGATTAATTTGAAACAGAGCCATCTTGGAGGAACTGGGTCACTACTGGTATGCCTTCGAAGGGTGTGTTTTATCTCAAGCATCTTCTTTCCGTTTGTTTCCTGGCTGCCATCAGGAAGTTCCCTCTGCAATTGATCCCCACCACCATGATGTTCTGCCTTTCTATTGCCATAGCAAAGGAGACAGCCACTCATAGACTGAAACCTTTGAAAGAATAAGCCAAACCACATTTCTTCCTTTAAGTTGACTATCTCAGGCTCCTTGTTAAAGTGACAATACCTAACATACCATGTACACATATATAGCAAAACCAGACCCACAGCCATAGCATACTTTACGCGTTGGTTTGTACCTTATCTTTTCTGTGTCACATGATGATTTGACTATTATTGATTTAACATTCCATTCTAGGATATAATCATAGTGTATCTAGGGATGTGCTTATTTAATCTTTTTTTTTTCCGTTTTTTTTTTTCGAGACAGGGTTTCTCTGTGTAGCCTTGGCTGTCCTGGAACTCACTCTGTAGACCAGGCTGTCCTCGAACTCAGAAATCCGCCTGCCTCTGCCTTCCAAGTGCTGGGATTAAAGGCGTGCGCCACAGCCGCCCGGTGGGATGTGCTTATGTATTTAAGGAAAACTTACTCATGGGAATTATTACTATTTCCATATTTATTATGACAAGTTATGTGTATGTACTACTGTTGAGAAATCAACAGATTCTTCCTCTGATGTTACTGTTAATTAACACTTGGATATAATCTAGTATCTCTTGGGAAGTGAGCCTCTGAGTATGTCTGTGGGGGATTATCTTCACACATTAACTGAGGTGGGGGAGATCTTTCCATGGTAGATGGCACCATCCCTGAGACAGGGGACCTTGGCCTGTGTAAGTGTGAAGAAAGCAAGTTGAGCACTAGCTTGCATGCTATCATTGTTCTCTGTCCTGATTATGGATGTAATTTGCGCAGTTCCCTCAACCCCTGCTGCTGTGACTTTCCAGCTATAATTCACTGTAACCTGGAACTGCAGGCTAAGTAAACCCTGCCTTTCTCCACATTGCTTTGTCAAGTGATTGTTATAACAGCAGTAGGAAAGGAAGCACTTCCCACCTACCCCTGTCGAACTTCATCCTTTTGCCTCTTACTGTACAAGTCTCTTGCACTCTCACAGGAGGTTGTTCCCATAGTTTGGCTGCTGCTTTGACTTGTCTCTCCATCAGTATATGAAATACTTACATGATTGTCCTTCTCATCATTCTTAGTTCCTAACAACTCACACTTCTGTGTACTTATAGAATCTAAGTTTTTGTTTTTTTTTTTCTTTTGGGGGGGTGGATTGTGTTAAACAGTACTTCCTAATATAAGTTCTTTGTGAAAACAAGTGTAGATTCATTGTTAATTATCATGCTTGTATCTTTTTCTTGTTTTCAGAATTTTTTATATTTGTCCATTGAGAGCAGACTGGCTGGCTTGATGTCTGCCCTCCCTCCCTCCCTCCCTCCCTCCCTTCCTCCCTCCCTCCCTTCCTCTGTCCCTCCTTTCTTCCCTCCTTCCCTCCTTCCTTCCTTCCTCCCTTCCTTCTCTCCACAGTAATGAGGACTGAACCTCACAGGTCTCTGTTTATGCTAGCCAAATGTACTTTCACTAATTATATACCCTCAGCACTGGTTAATGGTATTTTTTATTTATTATTTTTCCAAATTCTTATAATCATTAAAATTAATATAACAAACATTTAAATAATGAATTTGGTGAAAATGACTAATTGTCAAAGAACTGAAATGTAGGTGTCTACTTACTGTAATATGAAAAAATAAACCAGATATATTGTGTCATTTAAACTACTAACAAGGCTTCTAGTTTGATTTACAGAGATTTTAGCTCTTTATTTGCATGAAGGCATTTCTAAGCAAACTTGAAGAACATGGATCTTAAGATGTCTGATACATATCAATTTATTCTTATTCATTAAAAGCTGTAAAAAGGGGGAGTAAATGAGAAGACTTGAGACAAAAGACAGATATGTCATCGAAATCACTTCATGAAAATGAGTTTGTTTAAAAATACTATGAATTTTCAATCAGTAGAAAAATATATTTAGTGTGTCTGACACTATATAGAACTTGGACACAGTTTCTGTTCCTGAGAAAGCACAACTCTAGTTTGGGGTAAGTGTGTATGGTGTGTGTGTGTGTGTGTGTGTGTGTGTCCACCATTTATTTGTATATACTGCATGCCTTTGGATCTATATTGGAAAATAGACATGCACAAAGAGGCTGCTACTCAGAGTAACATTTCCATGACTAAATTTGTCCTTTCAGCTTGCTCTGGGACCCAGAAATCATCAAGATTCCTGAAATCTTAAAGAAGAACTCAGCTATGCCAGTAACTACACATCGCAAGTGCCCACCAGGAGCCGAGTGCCACACTGCACAGCAGCAGAAATGTCTGGAAAGTCATAAAAATAGCGTAAATGGGTTCTCCATTTCTTTTCCAAGAAAAACCTCCTAATGTGTTGCTGATGAGCTAGTCAGGTCAAGTGTTCTCTGAGTCGCCCTCTTTGTGCAGAGCCAGCAAGCATAACATTTTGTTAACCTAGTGACACAGAGGAAATTCGTTTTCCATCTGACCTTTTACAGTAACTACTCAAAATTACTTTTTTCTTCAGCTAAAAGTGCTAATGAATAAATGGCTCATTCAGGTTTAGCACTCATGGCCAGCAACATTCTACATTTATTTTTCCTATTTCTTAGTCTTGACCGTGTTGTTTTCTTTTTTAGCAACTATTTTCTTTGCTAGGAAGACTTTTCTTCTTTGATATAATTTTTTATTGGATATTTTCTTTATTTATATTTTAAATGTTATCCCCTTTCCAGTTTTCCCCCTCCTGGAAACCCCCTATCCCATCCCCCCTCCTCCTGCTTCTATGAGAGTGTTCCTCCACCCACCCACTCTCACCTCTTCACCCTCAATTCTCCTACACTGGGGCATCTAAATTTTAAGCGCTAAAAATTCACCTTGAATTTCCTAGAGCTAATCTATTTTGAAGATATAATGTTTATACTCATTGTGGTTACCATGGGGCAACTTAGTGAATGCATGTAAATTTTTTATTTAAGAAGTTACACACATTTTGCAAGATAGAACAAAACTGTAAATTTATGAACAAAGTGTGTCTGAAGAAATAGTTACCAAAATATTTGGAACATTTTAGACCCAAGACAATATTTTATTTTTCCCAAATAAGAAGTGAGTGATGAGTTCTTGCTATTGTTCTTTTTTCTTTTATTTTTAAGCTCATAATATAATTACTTCACTTCTCTCTCACTCTTCCTCCCTCCACACCCTCCCATACATTTCTCCTGCCTCTCCCCTCAAACCACATCCTCCCTCCTCATTAATTGGTATTACATGCATGTATGTAAATGCATTTACATATATATTCCTAAATATAGTCTTCTCAGTCTGTACAATAATGCCATATGTATGCCTTCAGACTGCCTATCTGGCACTGCATTCTTCCTATTCTTTATTAAATCGTAATTTTGTTATATAATCCCTAACAGCAAGAACATATTTCATCACATTATTAAATATTTCTTTAAAATTAATCTTAATTCCATGTTTTTGTGTGTTTCAAACTATTCTTACCCTAATATGATCAGAGTGAGTGAGGCCTCTTAGAGAATTAAGATGTAATTACATTTACTTACTAACTTCCATGTTGGGGGTTGGCACATGTGGCATGGAACAAGTGTGGAGGTCAGAGGACAATCCTGCAGGAATTGATTCTCTTCTTCCACCATGCATGTGGGTCCCAAATATTGAACTCAGGTCATTAGTCATGTTGGCAAGTCCTTCACCTGTGTCCATAATTTCTACCCTACTCTCTGCCTCCTCCAGTTTCTCTTGTGATTTCTCAACGTCCTCTCAAGTTCATGACTTCTTCTTCTCTAGTTATTATTATAATTGGGGTGTGTGTGTGTGTGTGTGTGTGTGTGTGTGTGTAAAACTGGCTGAGCCCATTCAATGTTGCTTGTGTGTACATGTGTGTAGTTCTGGTCCTTATGACTGGATAGCCCACCAAGACACTTGTCTCTCTAGAAGACTGATTCTCCCTATCTTAGCAGCCATTAATTGTATGTAGCCCTCCATTTATGGCTGGGGCCTTGTGAGAATTCCCTCATTGTGCAGGTCTTGTTTAGGTAACCATATTGTTGAGATTTTGTGGGCACAGCTTAATGGTCATACACAGAAGACACTATCCCATAGCTGACATCCTGGTCCTCGGGTTCTTACAATACTTTTGTGCCCTCTTAGAGATGTTTTGCTATGTTCAGAGGATTGGCACTTCGAAGATTGCCATTCAACAGGATTTGAACTTTAAACATTTTCTAGAGAAACAGCTTCTACATATTTCTTCTAGCATTTCCTATCAGAAGAGTATTGCTATTTAATAATCATTAAATCATCTTTCTTTCCCAATTACAGATGAAATAAACTGAGCATGTCTCATTTCACCTGTCATGAATTGCTATATAGGCTATTATTTTAACATTTTCAACATCAGGGTAAGTAGATAACAATTTTATTTTATACCTTCTATAAAATTATTCTAATAATAAATAAATAAATAAATCTAATAACAAAAGCCAGGAATCAGCAGCAAGTGGTCATTGGTTATCTGGGAGGATCCCCTTGGTCATTACAACACGAACAGTTAATAAATAATTAAAATTTAAAGACACACACATTGTGGTTGAGGGCATGGCTTAGTGGATAAAGTGTGTACTGCATAAGGACTGGAGTCTAGGTAACTTACCAGTCACATAAATGGCAGGAGCTGTCAAGGCCCTCTTGGAATCCCAGCATATGGAAGGCAGAGACAAGGGATCCCTGGATCAAGTTGGCAAGCTAAAGGAGCAATGTTGTCAAATTCTAAGTTCAACTGAGAACCGCTTACCCTACTGAATAGAGTGGAGTGTGACAGAGAACACACTCAACATCGACCTTGGGCTTCCACACTCACACCTAGAAGTGCTTACCCCAACAGCAGCATCGCTTCCAGTTGATTATTTAATGTCAACTTCACATAAGCTAGAGTAATCTGATAGAAGGGAACTTCAATTGAGAAAATGCCTCCATAAGACTCAGCCGTAAGACATTTTCTTAATTAGTGCTTGATGGGGTGGGGCCATCTGCAGGCTGGTGGTTCTAGTTCTGGGTTCTATAAGAAAGTAGGCGGAGCAAGTCAATAAGCAGCTTCCCTCCTTGTCTTCTGCATCAGCTTCAGCCTCTGGGTTCCTGCTCTGCTTGGGTTTCTGCCTTCACTCGTTTGATGATAAACTGTTATATGGAACTGTGGGTGAAAAAAACAACAAAAACCCCCAAAACCTCTTGACTCCCTGGTTGCTTCAGTTATGGTGTTCGATCACAGCAATAGTAACCCTAACAGAGATACTGTTTTAAAGTGGTTTAATACCCAGAATAACTTATAGATTTTGCTTTTTCATTTTCAACATAAAATATCAAACTGCCAACATGTAATTGAGCCACATACACATTAATCTCAGGAGTTTTGTAATAGAATATTGCAATGAACAAATCCAGTCTAGATATCCTGTCGGATGTCTTTTTGTTTTTTGTTTTTTGTTTTTGCTATTTGTGTGTCTTAAATCAAGAAAGCATTGTGTATGTAATTCTCCATTGGTAGTTTATATTATCTTTTGTATGTTCTTATTCTTCTCTTCATTTTTTTGTTTCAAATATCTAAGACAGCATTTTTGGATTTCAGGTGCTTATGTACTCCTAAGAATATAGCATAGTGGTTAAGAAATTATATTCTGCAGCCAGTCTGCCTGTGTTCAATTCTCGGTCTTGAATATTTAAGTGTATAATCTGTGCTGATTGTGGAAGCATCTTGCACTTTGATTTTCTCATCTGTCAAATAGAAATTGGGTGAATTGTTGTCCTACATAATTAGTTAACATATGTAAAGCTCTTAAAATAGTAGGGGGTACATACCAAGTTCTTGGTAAGTATTAATTATTGTTTTAAACCATTGTTTATCATGTGAATGATATTGTAGGTCGTGGGGATGCCCCAGTGGACATGAGGGGTATCATTATTCCTTTCATGAGAAATTCAAAGTTTCTGAGCAATTTAGACAAATGCATCGTTTATTGTAATCCAATGTAACTGCTGTCATGGGCTGCTCCATTACTACTTGTCTCCTACAAAATCTCTTACCAGACTAAGGATCCCAAGAAAGTTTTTCTAAACTAAATGATATATAACCTGGCATTATGGTTTGGATGTTAAAGGTACCCTACAAATGGGTCATGTGTTGAAGGACTGACCCTCAGCTGATGGAGCTATTGAGAAGTTACTGAATTTAAAGGCTGTAACTTATAAATTCAAAGCTGAGTTGACTATTAAGTGGTGTCTAATTGACACATGTTTTAAGGGTTTATATTATTCTGGCATCTTCTGGTCCCTCTCCCTTTTCCTCCCCTCCCCTCTTTTCTCCCTCCCTTCCATGTCTTCCCCTCCCCTTTCCTCTTGCCTTCCTGACCACCATAAAGTGAACAGCTTTGTGTTACAATGTTCTTTACTCATGATGCTCTGCCTCACTTTAGGCTTAGAAACAACAGAGCCGGCCATCATGGGTCAGAACCCTCTGAAACGGTGAGCACAGGGAAACCTTCCCTCAATTCCAGTTGCTCATCTTCAGCATTTAGTCTCAGAAAGTGACAAATGCAGCAGAGATCTAAAGGATGGATAGGTTTTCCATGTCATAGTGAGGCTGTGGAGGTTTAGAATTTAAATCAGCTTGGTTAGCCAGAGGAGCCAGAACAAAGAAGTTGCACAAGGGAGAGAGCATGTTGCAGTGAATGCTCACTTTAATTCTCTATACAGTGAGGAGGCAGGAAGCAGTGCACAGGCTACTTTTTGTTCAGAAGGTGCAGAAGAAAAGGGTGTCAGAGTTGTCTTTTACTTGAGATGTTTTCTCTAGTGAGGAAGGTCCAATACCAAGTCGGTGCCTGGTGGAGAGATAGTAGAAGTTCTGAGTTAGTGGCAAGGGTTAAAATGAAGATTTTTATGGGGACAGAATTAGAAGGACCCAGTAGTAATGGGATGCTAGATGTGGAGAGAGGGGAGAAAAGAAAGCCTAGTGATGGACTGCCAGGCTTCTGGCTTGATCACATGAGTGCCAGGCAGAGGGGACAAGGGCATCACAAGAAAACCCATAGAATCAAGTAGCCTGGGCCGACAGGAGCTCACAGAGTCTGAATTGACAATCAGGAGCCTGTATGGGTCTGACCTAGGCCCTCTGCATATATGTTATGGTTGTGTAACTTGATATTTTTATGGGGCTTCTAATAATGGGAGGGGGCTGTCATTGACTCTTTTGCCTGCTTTTGGGACTCTTTTTTTTCTCCAGCTAGGTTGCCCTCTTTGGCCTCAATACAAGGGAGGTATCTAGTCTTATTGCAACTTGATATGCCATGTTTGGTTGATATCCCTGAGATGCTTGCCCCTTTCTGAAGGAAAATGGAGGAAGAGTGGATAGAGAAGAGATTGGGAGAAGTGGAGAGAGGATAATATATGAGGAAAAGAGGAGTGTGGCTGGAAGTCACTGTCTTCACTATCCTAGATTGCTGGAGTGAGGATCTTACTGACTCAAGTGATAGAAGACACTCCACGTGTTGTGCGTCCCACACTAGGCATCCTCGGATACATAAGCCAATAAGACTTCACAGTGGCTCACCCCTGCAGTTTCTCGTCCCAAACAACATGTGTTCTTCTTGTACCCCAAACAACAGGCTCCATCAAGACATGGCCAGAACAATGTGTCTATGAATAGCTTTGTGCTTTTGCATTCATGTTTAATATGCTGTGTATTCTTGTTTATTAAAAAATGAATAGACATGGTAAGCAGTGGTTTTTAAATGTGTTCCCTGCTCTTTACCAGTCTTGCTTTTTTCATTAGTTAAATAATAGTGTTTAATGGTCTTTATTTCCTTGTGTGGGAAAGATTATTTTTAGTCTGAAATGATAGGATTCTTCCACTTGAAGTTTTTGAGTGAACAACTTTATTGCTTGCAATCACTACTGACACCTCCCTCTTATGTCTGGCCAGCATGTGGTAAGGATTGCATCAAATAATCACATATGAAATGAACTTACAAGGATAAATCTCAATAAGATTGTTTGATGAAACCAGAACATACACATTTGTGGTTGGACTTATAAGATCGTTTTACAAATAAAATGAAGCAATTTCTTGCCTGGAGGTGCGTAGTTGGTAAAATTATCATGGAAAACATGGAAAATATAAACTAGTGGTCACTTGTGAGAAAGGGAGAGTACTGTAAAGACAATTCTAAAGTTCTTATGGTGTTAATTTCTGAAGCTGACCTGTAGGCACACAGATGTTCATTTTTATGCCATTTCTTTAAATTGTGCATGTGCTTGCTCCACTCGTGAAGCTATACTGTGCAACTTCCATGCAGTTTAATAAGCAACAACAGGCCAGAATGAGATGGTCATGTGATATGGCGACCCCAAAGACTTACTTTTTTTTATTGTACATGATGTTATAAGAAGTTCAGAGTTGAGTGTTTCTCATTACCTTCCCAATCTTACTACTCTTTGTAGCTCTGTGTTCTGAAAGGAGAGCCCACTAATGGATTGAGGGGGACCTAAAGGAAATGCCTCTTGTCTCTGAATGCCTTTCTAGACAACTTAACTTCTTTCCTTTTAAAGGAAGATCAAAGCCACAACAGTCCTACTGTGTGCAGTGTCAGTTAGTCCACTTAGCCTGGCCGTTTCATTTGTTTCATCGATCACTACTGAAGGTTCTTGAAGAGACCATGGTTTCTCATCACCTTCCGCTACACCAATGAATCACTGCCTCTCCCAGTCATCCTCAGAGACGGTTTTTTGTTTTTTGTTTTTTGGGTTTTTTTTTTCCTGCAGAAGATGGGAACTAACATGGAAACTCATACCTGGACAGAAAGTAAGAGACTTTGGAGCACTCGATCATAAATGCGATGTCTTATCAAGCCCCTCCCCTCAGGGGTCATGCATCTAGGTGGAAGAGGAGGCAGAGAGATTCTAAGCGCTGGAAGTGGTGGATGACTCCAATGAAGCATTGCCTTCATCACAACAGGACGATGCTCATATGAACTCACAGGTCCTGTGGCAGCGTTTACAAAGCCTGTATGGGTTCAAGCCAGGCCTGGGTCCACTGCTGGCAAAGGGCATTAGACATTGGTTCCCATAACTAAGCATCTATATGCAATTTATACTCATAGACAAAGGAAAAAGTTTTTTTCCCAGTGGAGTCTCATTTATACTCATTACTTCAGTGTAGGTCCCCCACAACTAGGAGCAGCTGGTCAACGCAAAAGTAACTCAGTGCTATTTTTACAGGCCTTTTATCTCATTTTACTTTGAGTTTTTTTCCCTTTTGTCTTATTGGTCTTTTGCTTGTATAGTTTAGTTTTGTTTTTTGTAGGTTTTGTGTGTGTGTGTGTGTGTGTGTGTGTGTATGTGGGTGTTTCTTGGGCTTTTGTTCTTATTTATTTATTTATTTATTTATTGTTTATTTTTGTTAAGGAGAGAGAGAGAGAGGAAGGGCCTGGAGTTGGATGGGTAGGGAGGATCTGGGAGTAGTTGGGGTGGGAGAATATGAAAACTTTTTCTTCAATAAAAAAGAAAAAAATTCTGTAAAACTGGTGTTTAGGACAAGGAATTCAAATCTTTTCATCACCTTCACCCTGTAAGACTTTTATACAAATGTTTGCTTTGTTTTGTTTTTTAGTTTTCTTTTTTTTAATATTTATTTATTAATTATATGTAAGTACACTGTAGCTGTCTTCAGACACACCAGAAGAGGGTGTCAGATCTCATTATGGGTGGTGGTGAGCCACCATGTGGTTGCTAGGATTTGAACTCATGACCTTCTGAAGAGCAGTCAGTGCTCTTCCCCGCTGAGCCATCTCATCAGCCTTATACAAATGTTTTATTTAGCACCCAACCAGCCCAACCTTCCTTTACCTAAAGGAATCTGATAGCCTGGGACAGGGACCCCTTTCTTCTCGGAGCAGTAATCTCTCTTGCCTCCTTTGTTTCCTGTATACCAGTTCTTTTCAGACAAAACAACTGAATGAGACTGCACAAGGGGTCAGGGACTGCCAACAGGGGAAGGACATAGTTGCTACCTGAGTTAGAATGAGCAGCAAGTGCGTTTCCTGTCTCTGGGTCTTCTCTCTCTGAACACACTCTCTTTATCAAGAGGAAGGTTTGCCTTGTTGTGAAAAAGAGAGCATTCTTGCAGAAAACTGAGCTTTTTCACTTCACTTACTATCTTGGATTTACTGTTGTATGGCAAATGGCAATCTAGCAGTTTCTCAGGATGAGTATTATAGCTCTGTGTGTGTATAGGGCAAGAATACAGTTTTAGCCACTTGGGAGGCTGAGACAGGAAAGTTGTTGAGCCCAGGAACTCAAAACCTAACTAGGCAATGTAGCAAGACTCTGTCTAAAAACAAATACTAATGAATATGTATATATACATATTTATACATATATACATATATACACACACACACATCCTAAATGTGATGTCCATGCACACAAACACATACACACACACACAGACACATACACACACACACAGACACATACACACATATTGTATGTAAAATGTAGGTAACAGGGTAGTTATAGGGTAAGTGTGTGATATGTTTTATAACACTTCTTCTCTATCTACTTGCTTGTCACCTTTTTTTT
>JADRCD010121182.1:0-14825 GCA_019843815.1 Montemys delectorum
GTGGCTCAGACAAAATACTGCCTAGCATTCATAAGTTCAGCCTGGAGTACAAAGTATAATCCTGTCAAAAAAGGGGGGGAAAATCTAAATATACTCTCAATATCTAAATTCATTCTTGGCACAGAATGTATAAGTAAACAGAATAATAAGAAGAATAGGTGTTCTGAGGTTGGAGATGGCTTAGGGTTAAGAGCACTCATTGTTCTTCCAAAAGACCTCAGTTCAATTCCCAGCACCCACATGGTAGCTCACAATCAGCTGTAACCCCAGTTTCAGGGGACCTGACACCCTCTTCTGGATTCCACAGGCACCAGGCTCTGAAGCGGTATGCACACATATAGGCAAAATATCATTACATATAAAACCAAAAATTTTGTTTAAAGTATGAAGCTGGGCATGGTAGGACATGCATTGAATCCCAGTAATTGCAAGGCAGAAACAGGCTGATCTCTGAGTTTGAGGCCAATCTTGTCTACAAAGCCAGTTCCAGGCCAGCCGGGGCTACACATTAAGACCTTGTCTCTTGGGCTGGTGAGATGGCTCAGAGGGTAAGAGTGACTGACTGCTCTTCAGAAGGTCCTGAATTCAAATCCCAGCAACCACATGGTAGCTCACAACCACCTGTAACAAGATCTGGTACCCTCTTCTGGTGCACCTGAAAACAGCTACAGTATACTTATTTATAATAATATGTAAATCTTTAGGCCAGAGGGAGCAGGGACTGAGCAAGCTGGGTCTATGAGAGTGAGCAGGGCCAACCGGAGCGAGCAGAGGGCCTAAAAGTCAATTCCCAAAAACCAGATGAAGGTCACAACTATCTGTACAGCTACAGTGTATACTCATACACATAAAATAAATAAATCTTTAAAAACAAAAAACAAACAAAAAAAGACCTTGTCTGAAAAACAGTATGAAAATGTATAGGTTGTACCCATAGCTTTAAACAATGTATGTGACAGAGACAAACACTAAGACAGGAATTTGACTCTGGAAGTTCACTAATACTTTTACCTGTGAATAAATTTAAACACTACTCATATAAAAGCAAATCAGTAACCTCTAATCTCATTCTTGCCAATTATGTCAAAGTATCCCCCAAATAAAGAAGACTATCTTCCCATAACATTTAGAATAAAGGCAGCCTTTTCAGATTCTCCCTTACAAGTTACAAAGAAAACAAATCTTTAGAATCTAAAGTTAGCCAGCACTTTCTTTCCTAACCCATGTGTTCTGAGTTCAGCTCTCATCTTCTCACTAAAAGGATAAAAGCCTTCCACACCCTCCAAACCGAGGCAACTACAAACTCTCCCAACAACTGACTATCCAAATAAAATTCTTTCCTCATCTTGGCCTAGACTTCATTTTCTTACAGGGAAATTTAAAAAAATATGAATGGATAACATACACAGCTTTTTTCCTTAGTAAAATGTTGAATCCAAAAACACCTCCTGTTCAGACCTAGGAAAAACAGTACTATAACTGTACTCTGCAATAATTTTTCCTTATTCCTCTCAAATGCTCAAGCCAGGATCATTGGTACACAGGAATTCCTGTACTTTAACACCAGGACCAGAGGTTAAAATCACAAGGGATGAACCAGGCATGCTAGAACCAGTGTAGAAGAAATAGCTAGGCATGGTGGTGCTCGCCTGTACTCCAGCACTAAGGAGATACAGGGAGGAGGATGATCACAGAAAGTCCAGCCACCCTGGTCTACACAGCAGCTCAGACTAAATCTCAACAGTTAAAAAGTTAACAAATCATAGCCAAATTAAAAAGAAACATAATTCTGAGCACATAAAACATCACAGTTCACTTCTCTATCCTCACCATTGTCAAAGAAAATAAGTCAACTTGTAAATGCTTATTATGCAAGTATGTGTGCAGATATCTACAACTATGTAGGTTTGTGTCAACTTTTCAAGAGACTAAACGACATTATCCACCATCCTAAATTGCTCACACTTGAAATGTGCACACAGTAATATACACATGTGCTAAAAGAAATGCAAGTGCTCAATGCAT
This sequence comes from Montemys delectorum, assembly GCA_019843815.1. Lineage (NCBI taxonomy): Eukaryota > Metazoa > Chordata > Mammalia > Rodentia > Muridae > Montemys > Montemys delectorum. Next base: position 2,026 of record JADRCD010121182.1, read on the forward strand.
TTTCTTCAAAAGAAAAGAAAAGGAGTCTGTAGGATGCCTCCTCTTCTCGAAGGTTAAAAACCTCCGCGTTCAACTATCCAGTTATTCCGAAGCTCAAAGATGCCTTGGAACTTCCTTTTCCTGTCTAACTTCATAAAACGTCCAAGAGCCGATCACGTGATTTTTTTTTTTTTTTCCGGAGTAAAAACTGAGAGCTTAATACTCACCTGCTTCAAACTAAAGAAAAAAAAATCAAGAACTGCTCTACTTAAACGCACAGGCAAGGCCAAAGGCCACACTTAAAGGCAGGGGCGAACAGCACACTAGTCTTCTTTGCGCTAAGCTGAGTCCGCCAGTTTCTCGGGCTCCCTCAGTACCAAGGGCAGGGACTTTGGCTAACAAGACCCCGCCCTCCCCCCCTCCATCCCCAACGCGGGGTGGGCGGGAGGTAGCCAGCGGAGTCTGGGTTCCCGCGCGAAGCTCGCAGACCAAAGAGCTCCCTATTGTGGGTCTACGGACGGGGACGGGAACCCAACCCGCTCCCGACGCGCGCCGAGAAGCAAACCGGGCGCTCCCTAGGCCCGCATCGCTGCCACGGTCGCCTTGCAAGCGACTGCTGTCAAGAGAGCACAGCACCCGGGAAGCGGGAGGGTGGGCCAGCCGGGTGCCGGTCCAAAAGAATCTACGTCTCGCGCAACCTTAAGAGACCAGGGTCCTGGAGAGCTATACCTCGGACACCTCGTCCTCGTCGCTTCCAGAGGCACCACCTCCGCCGCCCGTCCTCAGCACGGCAGCCGCCAACTTGAAATCCAGCGCCGCGTCCCCTCCGCCCGCGCAGCCGCCGCCGCCGCCGCCACCGCCACCGACTCCCGGCGCGGGCCCAGCCTCCCCAAAGAGCTTCACGGTGCGGATTCCCAGCCCGACCCCTCCCGGCGGAGGCGGCTCCGCCGAGGCCCCAGCTGGGGCGGATCGCGGAGCCACGGAGTCCAGATCCTCCTCGAAGGAGGCGCCGCCGCCCCCGCTGTCCGTCAGCATGGTTCTCACGCGGAGCCAGAGACGCCCGCCGAATCACTCGCGGCCACCGCCGCGGCCGATCCCGGGAAGGTGAGGAGCGGCAGGAGGAAGAAGCGTCTCTTTTCCCCCCCACCAACCCCGTCCCAGCAGCGCCACTAACTTCTCACTGCCTAACCTGCTGCCTCCCGCCCCTGAGACTCATCACTGGTTGCGACCTCCAGGCGCCTGCGAACCATTGGCCGCGGCCATCTGTCGCTCACGCTCTCCGTCACGCGCTGCTGGCTGGCTCGCAGCCCCCAAGCTGCGTTGACCCGCGTAGGCCTAGGCGGTTGCGAACGCCCGCCTCTTGCTTCTCCCCCCCACCCCCAGCCAGAGCCGACTTCCGGTCTCCTCCTGGATCTATTGGCCAGCCTCCGTGACTATCGTAACCACGACCTTACAGTCTATTGGTTGGCCTCGTGGTCGGTGAGAAAAAATAAAATGAGCCCTAACAATAGGGGAACTCCATTGGCACCGGGTAGCGTCGGTCATCTCGTCACGGGACGTCGCGCGGTACGATTGGCCTGTGAGGGGACTTCATCCCGCCCCCATCTGAGGTGACGGGAAAAGGGCTGGGGGGGATTTCCATTGCTCATTAAAAAGAGGGCTGAAGTGAGAACCCGCAGGAAGTAACAAGATATGAAGGAGGACCTAACCCTGCTCTTGGAGAGTCTCGTGCGTCCAAGATGCAAGAGGCGCCGAGGTAGCAAAAGTAGCTCCCACCTGTCGCGCTCCCACCGGCGCCGCGGCTACGGCCGGAAGTAGCCGCACGGGGATTGGCGGAAAGAAGCGATCAGTCTCGGCGAAGCCCTAGCTTCCTGCCGTTTCCTGGTTGGAAGACCTCGGCGTCAATCACCACGTCAGGCTCCGCCTCCGGGACAGGTGAGGCTACTTAACCCGTTTGCCTCCGGCTGTTTGGGGGGAGGGGAGGGGGGAGTCAAGGACTACGAGCGGCCACGCTAACCCGGAGCCAGAATGGAGCTGGTTCTGTTGGGCGCCTCCTGCCTGTCCAGGCAGAGCGCCGCGCGCGGAGCTTAAGCAACCCCGGGAGCAGCTCCGGTGTCGTCCTCCAAGGTTTCCCTACCCGCCCGCGCGCCGGGTGCCCGACCAGCGCGCTCTACGGCTTTGGGGCAGGATGGCGCGGCGGGGCCGCGTTCTCTCCGGGAAGCCGGCGGGCTGGACAGCACCATCCCTTGGTCCCGGGAACTGTCCGGCGGAGGAAGACGGAACGGTGCGTGGAGTCCGACCGCAGGGCTGGACGCGGCTAAGAGGGCGAGCTCGCGGGCTGTTTCTGGTCCGGTGCCGCCACTTTTATTTGTTGAGTGACCTGGGGGCGTTGGATGTTAACTCTGTGTAACCACAGGGTGGTTAGAAATTAAAGTTGACAGCACACAGAGCTTAGCAGAGTGACCAACTTATAGGGAAGATAATTTTTTTTTCTTAATTAATCCTCCCTCTTCCTTCAGTTCTCAGCCTGTCCTCGATTCTGCCAGCCAAACCAATTCTAGCTAAATTTCTGACCCCTTGGTCATCCCCCTCTAATGATTTTCTCCCTTCCTGTCTCTCTTACCCGCCCCCTCCCATTTTACCAATAAAAATAATTAAAAGTGTTCCAGTTCCTCGCTAATTCATTACTTAAGAAAATCACAAAGGATTTGGTGATGTTTGTATGACAAATGTCCTTTTATCCAGCAAATGTACATATAATAACAACTTAGCTAAAAACAAAAGCTTTGTCATTTTTTTGTTTAGAGCCCTTAGAAAGAATTCTATCTCAATTGTGCAATAATCAGTACTTTGCCTCCATTGAATTGGGTTTTGAAAATTCCTATTTTCATGTAATTGAGATGGAGAGAAGATTGTGCCATTAAAGGCCAAGTTCAATCAAAAGGTCAAAAATAGAGCGATTTGGGGGAGGGGCTGCTGAGCCAAAAATTTTAATTTCTTAGATTGGTAATTGTTCATTTTATATGCCAAGAAATACAGTGTTTCCTATGATAAAAATATATCTAGTTCTTTCTAGATAATAAGTTGAAGAAAATGGGAGACATTTTATTTTACATAACTATTTATGTAAACAGCATATACAGCTTTTGTGTTGTTTTGGTTGGTTGGTTTTTGTTTTTTTGGTTTGGTTTTGGTCTCCAAGATGCGGCTTCTCTGTGCAGCTTTGGCTGTCCCGGAACTCACAGAGATCCACCTGCCTTTGCCTCCCAAGTGCTAGGATTAAAGACATGCCCAGCTAACATACACAGTTCTAATTAGCCTGCATCCTCTGATGTTTTCAAGACATGTGTGACTAGCTCACAACACAAACTAAGCCACTAAGCAGAAAAGAAAAAAAAGTAGCACTGCCTAACCCACTTCAAAGCTGCATTACCCAGAATTGGTTTGGATACATTCTTAGGCAAAAGCAGGTATTGACTGGTGCAGCATTACAAAGGAATTGCTTGTCATTGCTACCACAGGTACAAAAATAACTTCTGAAGCTACTCCCTGAATAAATACATTAAAGTCTTTAAACAAATGTAATGGCCGGGTGGTGGTGGTGCACACCTTTAATCCCAGCACTTGGGAGGCAGAGGCAGGTGGATTTCTGAGTTCGAGGCCAGCCTGGTCTACAGAGTGAGTTCCAGGACAGCCAGGGCTACACAGAGAAACCCTGTCTCAAAATAAATAAATAAATAAATAAATAAATAAATAAATAAAAGAGTGAGTTCCGGGACAGCCAGGGCTACACAGAGAAACCCTGTCTCAATAAATAAATAAATAAATAAATAAATAAACAAACAAACAAATGTAATGAATCTAAAATAGAAGAAACTGAAAAGTGGGTATTTTCATTCCCTTCATCCATTTGAAAAATACATACTTCTTGATTCAGGGCCGAGAACTAACCCAGAGCATAGTCGATAGGATTGAACATCGACCACTGTTCCCTCTGAACATCTTCCTGAAACATGGCAGTAGTTTATCATTTTGTCGAGTGCTCTGTAGTTCAGAACAACCAATGTAGTTCATATAACTACAGCTCTGTGCTGTTATTTTTTTAATTTATTATTTTATGTACATAAGCGCTTGCCTGCATATATGTCTGTGTACCTCATGTGTAGCCTGGGGCCAAAAGAGGGTGTGATGCTAGGAATGAAACCACAGTTCCTCTGCAAGAACAGCCAGTGTTCTAAACCACTGAGCCATCTCTCCGGGCCTCTTAACTGCTTATTTATTTACTTACTTATTTATGTTGTGTGAGTGTGTTTACATGTACCGCCACAGTGTTCATGTGGAGGTCAGAGGACAACTCGGTGGAGTGGGTTTTCTCATTTCACCTTTACGTGTTTGCCAAGGATCTAACTTGGGTTTCCAGGCCTGTGTGGTGAGCATGCTTACCCAGTAAGACATCTTAACTGCTCCTGGTTTTCCAGAGTCTGACATAGCCCAGGATAGCTGCAAACTTTCAATATAATAGAACTTCTGATCTTGCCATTCCCACCTCCTGTACCTGGCTGGGTTTTTGTTTTATTTTTTTGTTTGTTTGTTTTAATTGTATAGCTATGGCCTGAAACTCACTATGTACACCAGGGTGGCTCAAACTCAGAGATCCCCGCTGCTTCTGCTTTCCACGTACTAGGAATAAAGGTGCTTGTGCCACACCACACCTATAATTCTTTTTTTTTTAATTATTTATTATATATGCATGAGTATACTATAGCTGTCTTCAGACACACCTGAAGAGGGTATCAGACCCCATTACAGATGGTTGTAAGCCACCATGTGGTTACTGGGAATTGAACTCAGAACCTCTGGAAGAACAGTCAGTGCTCTTAACCGTTGAGCCATCTCTCCAGCCCCCCACACCTATTATTCTACCATTCAGGAAACTGAGGCAAGGGAATTGAGAATTGAAGGCCAGACTAAGCTAGACAGTGGAACTTTGTCTCAGTCAGCCAACATGTGTTGGAAATGAGCATTAGAATAAAAATTATGCCACAGAAACCCAACAGGAGTACTCACTGTAGTGCACTTGTCCTCATTTGTTATGTTTTGTACCTTTAGGCTGCTGAGGACCTCACACAGAGCCTCATGCACACTAAGTGAAGCCACTACCCCTAAGCTACATCCCCAGCAATATACGGTGTATTTATAATGTGTTCCCAAGTATGAAGTTCTTTTTTACCATCTTTAAGACAGGCAGAGAAAAGTGAGGGCAAGTCCTACAGCTTCGAGGCTTTTGTCTGTCTGTCTGTTTGTTTTGTTTGAGGAGGGAGTGGAACAGGGTCTCACTATGTGGTCCTGGCTGACCTACAACTCACTAAGACCCAGCAGCCTTTGCCTCCCAAGTGCTAGGATGGCACACAACACCATCCGCAGGAACGAATCTTAAAACTTAAGAGAGGCTCCTCCTCATAATATGAGGGGTTTTTTTAAGGTTTATTTTTTAATTATATATCTGTGTGTAGGTGTGTGTATATGCTTCTGTGCAGGTGACCTCAGAGGCCAGAGAAGTTGGATTCCTGGAGCTGGAGTCAACAGACATTTGCAGACTGCTCAGCCTTGGTGCTGGAAGCCAAACTCTGGCCCTCTTTGAAAACAGTAGATGCTCTCAACTCCTGAGCCATCTTTTGGTCCTATGGGGTGGTAGTGGTGACTGTTGTGGTGTTGGTGTTAGTGTTGTTGTGATGGAAAAAAAAAATAAAAGACAGGAGTGCTTGAACAAATTCTCTCCCAACTCAAATTATGCATTGAGTATCTCACATTTGAAGGAAAAATTTCAGAGGTCAACATGTTAGAAAGCAATGGATGAGCCTTGCCCTCAGAAAGCCATCTCCCCTACCAGCTATGTGTATGAGTTTGACAAACAAAATCATGAATACAAATACTTTGACTACATATAGTTTTTTAAGATTTATTTTTATTATTGTTAGTTATGTGCATATTGGGGGTTTGGGCTATGTGCACATCAGTGGGAGTCCTTACAGAGACCAGAGATGGCAGATCTCCCTAGAGCTACAGGCAGTTGTGAGCCTTCCTATGTGAGTACTGAAAACTGAACTCAGGTCCTTGGGAAGAGCAGCAACTGCTCTTAACCACTGAGCCATCTTTCCACTTGGTACATGTAGTTCTTGGATGTGGAACCTGGATTTTCCCAAAACAATGAATTTCTGCATACCAATCTCTCACAGTTCATCCATTCTGTTTAAAAAAAAAAAAAAAAGAAATAAACCAATAAATTTGTTTTACTTTGATGCTGTTATTAACCCTTTATAATTCTATTCAGAAGGTGAACTGGGGAGGGTGGCTCAGTTGGTAAAGTATTTATTTGCTTGCACAAATGACAAACTCCACAGGTATATAAACCACACACACACACACACACACACACACACTTGTACTTACAAAAACTAATTAAGAGCTAGCAAGATGTCTCAGCTGGTAAAGATGGTTGCCACAGAAGGATGGCCCGAGTGGTGATTCCAGGATGCTATCTGGCAGAGGGAGAGAACTGACTCACTAGCTGCCCTCTTGACCTCACACACTCACCGTGTTGTTTGTGACACACACATACACAGATGCACATGCACACAGATTTCCTATTTATTATTTATTTGTGTGCGTGTGCATGTACCCTCAGAGGCTTGAAGGTGTTAGAGCCCTGAAAGCTGGAGTTAAGAACAGTTTTGAACTGCCTGTCATGGCTGGTGCTAGGAAACAAACTTGGGTCCTCTGAAAGAGCAGTGAGTGCTTTTAACCATTGAGGCATCTCCCCAGCTCCCCATCACCTTTTTTTTTTTTTTTTTTAAATGAAGCCCAGCATAGTAGTGCTGACCTGTAATCTCAGCACTTGGGAGGCAAAGACAGGTGAATTAAGAGGTCAGGGCAAACCTGGCAAGTAAGTTCAAGGCCAACCTAGACTACAAAAGGCCAGGACTGAAAAGGACAAAAAGAAACAAATGAGTTAATGAAGCAGAGTGTGGTGATACACTCTTGTAATCTCCAAACTGGAGAGGTACAGGAAGGAGAATCACTGGGTCTTGAGGTCTGCCTGAGCTACATAGTTTCAAAGCATCTTTGGCTCTCAGGGGAGCCCCTGCATGATAGCACTATAGTTCAAATCCCACCACCACATATTTAAGGCATCCACTTAGCATACCAGCCAAGAATGAGATCTTTAAAAAAAAAAAAAAAAAAAAAAAAAAAAGGCAGGCAGTGGTGGCACATGCCTTTAATCCCACCCAGCATTTGGGAGGCAGAGGCAGGCAGATTTCTGAGTTCAAGGCCATCGTGGTCTACAGAGTGAGTTCCAGGACAGCCAGGGCTATACAGAAAAACCCTGTCTTGAAAACAAAAACAACAACAAAAAACAACAACAACAAAAAATGAGTGTAATTGTACATACTTTAATCCTGATACCACTACAAAGTGAATTTGAGGCCAGCCTAGGCTACTCAAAGTCCCTATCTCAGACTAAAACAAAATTTTATATATGCCAGACAGAGGTAGATTATGGCTTTATGAATGATAAGTATTCAGTTCTGCTTAAACTGTGTGTGCGTGCTGTAGGCTTATATTTTTCAAACCTACTTTAAGAAAGATTTTTAAATGCTTCAGTCTCCCAAAGGCCACAGACCAAAGGGAGGGGAGGAAGATGGCTAAGAGGACAAGGGAGACATGGACCTTCTTAGAAGTAGTTCTTGGGGTGATTCCAGTCGTTGTTAGCAGTCCCATCCACTAGCAAAAAACCAAACACGAATGAAGAGCTGTCAAATGAGATACTTGGCAGTGAGTGTTAGGGAAAGTGTGCAGGGGTGGTTTTTAGTTAGTTTTAATTTTTACTTCTTTTTTTAATATTTATTTATTTATTATTTGTAAGTACACTGCAGCTGTCTTCAGACACCCCAGAAGAGGACATCAGATCACATTACAGAAGGTTATGAGCTACTAGGTAGTTGCTGGGATTTGAACTCAGGACCTTCGGAAGAGCAGTCAGTGCTCTTAACCAATGAGGCATCTCTCCAGCCCTATGTTTTTGTTTTTTGTTTGTTTGTTTGCTTGCTTTTTTGAGAGATGGTCTCACTCTAGCCTTTAACTCAAGGAAATTCTCTCGTCTCAGCCTCCCTGGTACTGAGATCCTAGGCAGGCACACCACATCTGGGCCAGGAACAACCATTTTTTTTCAGGTGAAGGTGAAGATGACTAGTCGTCCTTTGTGTTTAGAGGAACTTAACCCATGCAAAGTCAAGAACCCCTAAAAAAAAAATGCTGGACAGAAGCACAGATCAATGTCTCTACAGTAACTAGCAAAAAGATATCTGCAGAATGTAGACTACGCTGCTTCTCCCCTGTGGTGTCCTTGGGAACTATATATATATATATTTTTTTTTTTTGGGGGGGGGGTGGGGTTGTTTCGAGACAGGGTTTCTCTCTGTAGCCCTGGCTGTCCTAGAACTCACTCTGCAGACCAGGCTGGCCTCGAACTCAGAAATCCGCCTGCCTCTGCCTCCCAAGTGCTGGGATTAAAGGTGTGCGCCACCACCGCCCAGCAAGAATATATTTTTCATATTGCCTTCCCGTGAAAATGTATCTTTCCAGTGAAAGATGAAAACTTGCAGCAATTCTGAGTACATGGTAAAGAAAAAGCCAAACATCACACTAAGGAATGCACATAAGCAACTATATAGAAATGTAGCACAGTCTGCATTTGTACATGCTCATCGTATAGAGAAAAAGAAACATATATATTTCAAGTCCAGATTTCTGCTTCTGTCTCACAGACCCATTGTGTAACCCTGAGGCTAGCCACCCTAAACATCTTTCATATGTATTCTTAGCCACTGCACCCTATAATTGAGGCAGCCGTAGCTGGTCTCTTTAGAAGCTCTCCTCAGCTAGTGCCATGCCCTGCTAGTCTTTAAAGTTCCCAGGTCAGTGGGAGCTTGGGTTCTTATAACACTTTCTTGATGGGGGAGCCATTAGATAGCAACCCCAACATAAGCGCACACTATTGCACAGGTTACTGTGGCCTGGCATCTAGTGAATTGGCACTTTTGAGTCAGAAGGACTCCTGAAGACCCTCTAGGTTCACAATCTATCACTTTTCTTTTAATTTATATGTTTTAATTTATATGTGACAGGGTCTTGCTATGTGGCACCAGCTGCAGACTGGCCTTGAACTTACTATTTGAAAGCCTCCTCCTCTTCTTCTTCTTCCTCTTCCTCCTCCTCCTCTTCCTCCTCCTCTTCTTCTTCTCCTCCTCCTCCTCCTCTTCTTCGTCCTCTTCTTCTCTTCCTCCTCTTCCTCCTCCTCCTCTTTTTTTTGAGACAGGGCCTCTCTAGTATCCCTGACTGGCCTAGAACTGGCTTTTGTTTTTGAGACAGGGTCTCATACTCTAAATTGGCCTCAAACTCAACATATAGCTGAGGCTGACCTTGAACTCATGAGACTTCCTGCCTCCACTTACTAATACCAAAAAAACCCAGGTATTCACAATCACACCCAGCTCATGCCTCTGTTGTTGTTGTTCTTGTTGTTCTTGTTCTTGTTCTTGTCTGTTGCTGTGTGTATGGTGTGAGGGGGACACTTTGTGGCAAGTGCTTTAACCCTCTGAGCCATCTTGCCTCTCACACTTTCCTGTTTAATACAGTAGTAGCTGGAGGACTGGGCATTACCTCCTGGGAAAATCTCTACGATAACACACAGGCTCTTGCCTGTCGAATTGTTTTCTGTGAGAATTAGAAGCACTTACCGAGGCGGGGAAGGAGCAGGCCCAGAGCTCCAGTTCCAGGACTAATTTAACTTGCAGGTGAGGCCTGAGTCACTCTGCAGGCTGAGCTCTGGGACTCTTAGGGAGTGTTTGAACTTAACTCAGTTTGCCACACCCCTCACTCCTCAAGGCAGACTCATAAATCAGGAGACGCAGCAAGGCGTTCACCTGCAGGGCAAGGTGACAGTGCCATGTACCAGGTGTTCTTCCTTAAAGAAGTGGCATCCTATCAATAGTGGCCCCAAGAGCACATGTGTAGAAAGCCTGGTTGAGCCCCGAGTCTGATAGGAGCTTCCAGAACAGAAAAATGGTCAGGGCTCTAGCTGTAACTTTTCATCTAGAAGGCCTGCGTTGTCAATGCTAGTAGCACTGGAGGAGGAAAAAACAATATTGAACCTTGTCAGAGATTTAGATACAAGCGTTTGTCGGTTACAGAGAGTTACTTCACCATTACAGTGGTATACAGAACACACGTCTGAGAAGTGAGCGGGTTTGTCAGTGACCTCCCAAAACCTCTGTTCAGAAGTTGGCAGTTTTTTATCAAGATTGAGCCATACTAGAGAGTCCAAAGAAAATAGCAATACTGTCCTATGCTCCCAGCATTTCATGTGAATGTGAGAATTTCTGGAGAATGACAAAAGAACTCAGAAACATTTCAAAGAAAACTGGTTAGACCACTACTTAGAGCCTTGTAATCACATGTCCAGTAATTGGCCTCATACATTCTCTGGTGCATCCCCATGTGCCACTAGCCCCAGAGCAGACAGGTAGAATCTCTCATCTGAGGGGAGGGGAGAGAGGGAGGGAGAGGGAGAGAGAGAGAGAGAGAGAGAGAGAGAGAGAGAGAGAGAGAGAGAGAGAGAGAGAGAGAGATTGAGAGCGCACAGGTGTGCCTGTGGAAGTCAGCTCTCTAACTTCTGCGGTGCTGCTGCGGCAGTCTATGCCATGGGATTACAGATAATTGCTACAGCATCCAGCTCTTTATTGTTCTTTTTAACGTGGGTTGAACTCAAGACTTCAGGCTTGCACAGTGGCTGACCTATCTCACTGACCATGTTTGTGAGCTTTTTTGTTGTGGTGGTGGGTTGTTTCTTTGGTTGGTTGGTTGGCTTTTAGCTCTATTTTTATTTTATAAATGTAGGTGTTTTGCCTGCATGTAAATCTGTGTACCACGTGCATGCAGTGTCCATAGAGGCAAGAAGAGGGCATTAAATCCCCTGAAACAAAAGTTACAGATATGATCTACTGTGTGGGTGCTGGAGCTCAAACTTGGATCCTCTGAAAGGACAGCTACTGCTTTTTTTTTTTTTTTAATTAGCCTTTTTATTGTTTTTTCCTTTTCTTTTTTTCTTTTTATTTTTTTTTAATTTTATTTATTTATTATATGTAAGCACACTGTAGCTGTCTTCAGACACACCAGAAGAGGGCATCAGATCTCATTACGGATGGTTGAGAGCCACCATGTGGTTGCTGGGATCCAAACTCAGGACCTTTGGAAGAGCAGTCAGTGCTCTTACCCGCTGAGCCATCTCACCAGCCCTCTTTTTTTCTTTTTAAACTGAAGGTCCCTTACTGGTCCTGCTTCCATGAGTGGCCAAGATCAAGGAAAAGGAGAGAGCAACCAGCTGGTGCAAGGAAGGTCATTTCCACATTTCATTTACACACAGAACTGAACAGACAAGCATAGAGTCACTGTTGTGGTTAGAAGTTGGTAGCATGGGATGGGGAGGGATGAGGAGTAGGGGTGTGGTTAAAAAAAATAAAGGCTCCCCCCCAAACTGGGCGCCTAGGATGGACAGGACTTGGTCTGCTTCAACCCAAGAGGAATCAGAAGATCAAAAGCAGTTTGATCCCTGCCAGAACCTTCAGGAATGAAGAGAGAAGGATGGTCCAGGGGGTGGGAGGGATGTTTAGCAACTGGGATGAAGGGATAACCCTCCCACTACTGGGATCCAGCCAGCCCCTCCAGTCCAGCAGGAAAGGGGCAGCCTGCAACACCCAAGAGTAGGTTTGGGGCTTCTAGATGTTCCAGGCAGGGGGCTGGAGGTGGCTCACAAAAGCTTGCCCTCCAGGGAAATGAAAGTGCTGCCACCTAGTTTCTCTGCCAGGGTGCAGCAGTCCTTGACCTCCTTGTAGCAGTTAGCTTGTAACTCATGCTTGATTCCCATCAGCTTCTTCTTGATGGCATCCTTGGAGCTGGCGTAGATCATTTTGCTCTTAAGGGGTGCATTCTCAGGGGCCAGAAGATGAACACCAGGTCCTCCTTCTTGCTCTCCTTGGTCTCATAGGTTGCATCATAGAGAGCATAGTGGCAGTCCTTGTCTGGCAGCATCTTGACAAAAGTGGTGTAGGGGTCGTCCACAGTCTGCCCCACATCTCCTACCAGGATCTCCTTGCCCTCTTCTAGGATGATGTTCTTCTTGTCCTCACTCAGGCAAAAAAGCACTGCCTTGGACTGGAGAGATGGCTCAGCCAGTAAGAGCACTGACTGGTCTTCTAGAGGTCCTGAGTTCAAATCCCAGCAACCACATGATGGCTCACAACCACCTGTAATGAGATCTGACGCTCTCTTCTCATGTGTCTGAAGACAGCTACAGTGTGCTTATTTATAATAATAAATAAATCTTAAAAAAAAAAAAAAAAAGCACTGCCTTCTTTCATTTCTTCACTTCTGGCGCTGAAGACTTTCCAACTTTCATGTCATTAAACACCTTGATGACACCATCAGAGACAGCCACACCAGAGACTATGTTTCCGGAAATGAAAGGGAGACAGAAAGAGCTACTGAAGACCTGAGCTGCCGCAGCTGCTGCCAGGATCCAACTGACAGTGCTCTTAACAAGAACACTCACATCATCTTTCTAGGCATACCCCAGATTTTTTACTTATATACCTTTCCATTAGCAAGCCTATTTAAATTATGGGAAGAGGTGATGCAAAAATATTTATGAGTCAAAGGTGTTTCTCTGTGTGTGTGTGTGTGTGTGTGTGTGTGTGTGTGTGTGT
>JADRCD010121188.1:0-11352 GCA_019843815.1 Montemys delectorum
TATCTCTGTATAGCCTCATCTGGCCTAGAGGCTAGAATTCACTCTATAGACCAGGCTAAAATGATGCTGAAAGAGCCTTTGCCTCCTGAGTACTGAGGTTACTGGTGTGTGCCACCAGGCCCAGCATCACAACTTTCCTCTTTATCCTTCCGATGATCTTTGCCATCATTGCCAACAATGTATCCTCATGTTATTGGTGGAAAACTGAGACCAGAGGAGTCAGATCACTTGTCTTAAAGTTGAGTTTGAGAGAGGAAACCGAAAGCAAGCCTGGAATCACAACAGTTGTGGTTTTGTTTGTTCTTCAGGGGGAAAAAAAATGAGTATCTTTTTAAAGAGCTCATTAAAAACGCTCTTTAACATTACTTTTCTCTCTGGTAATGTGCAAAGTACCTTCCAGTACCATGAACACTGGTAAGCATGGGTGAAGGCTCTAGGTGGTGTGCCCAACATAGCAACAAGAGCCCTGGGTCCAGTCACCTCCTGGGGAGAAAAGAAGTCAAATCGAGATTTTAGGGTGAGCAGGAATAACACCCAGTGGAAGCTTTTGGCCAAGTAACACAGGGTAAGAATAAAAGGGAATAGGAAGGGGCTGGAGAGATGGCTCAGCAGTTAAAAGCACTGACTATTCTTCCAGAGGCCTCAGATTCCATTCCCAGCAACCACATGGTGGCTCACAACCACCTGATCCAAGAGATCTGATTTTCTTCTTCTGGCGTCCTTGGGTACCAGGTGCACAAATAGTCCACAGATATATATGCAGGTTAAAAAAAAAATTTAAAAAAAAACTATGCACATAAAATAAAACAAAATAAAATGTAGCTTGTTTAGACTTGCAAAATATCTTTGGAAAAGATTAGTCTTTTATATTTCCTGAGATGGAGGCATCTTTGATCTTGATGCTTAGAAAATAAAACAGTACAAGACTAAAAGGACATTTCTTTGGCTCCGATAGGTAATGTTGCCTGCAAGTTTTGAGCACAGGACTACACTTCATTAGCATATTCATAAGCTCCAAGGAGGATACAGCAAAATCCCTGTGCTCTTCCACGTAGTGAAATGCCGAGGTGGCTATTAGAAATGCAGGAAGACAGCACCAGGGTACGTGAGTGGGCAGAAGGCAGGCAGATGGGCACCTGCATGGACAACTGGAAGATAAGGAATTTGGGGAGAAATAATCCAAACCATTCTCCCAAGACGAAAGGGATTTGAACTATCTGACACAGCAAAATTAAAAGATTTCACAGTCACTGTGCACCTTTGTTTCATGTAGATATTTCTATCAGAGCTGCATCTAAGAGCCTTTAGGTGTACTAAAAAAGAACATCATTTTTTTTTTTTCCTGTGTAGCCCTTGCTGTCCTGGAACTCACTCTGTAGACCAGGCTAGCCTCCAACTCAGAAATCCACCTGCTTCTGCCTCCCAAGTGCTAGGATTAAAGGCGTGCACCACCACTGCCCAGCTGAAAAAGAACATCTTAAAGACAGAATTACAAGCAGAAATCAGCATTCTGTTCAAACTGACAGCCATGTTTGTTTGTTTTTTTTTTAACAAATCTTTTTTTTTTTTTGTGGGGGGGAGTTTTTTTGAGGCAGGATTTCTCTGTATAGCCATGGCTGTCAAAATCTTAAGCAGTTGTAATAAGTTCGTGAAGGTCCAGGTAGACTGATTGCTGGGAGGGAGGTTCTGTTTATCTAATCACACTTACAAACTCAGCCTGGGGAAATGCCAGTTTATTTAAGAACACGGAGCTATGGGGCAGGTAATGCAGGCACTCAGCTTGGTTAGTTTTTCATCGTAAGAGGAATATGGCATAAGCTATTTAAAACCTAAATGAGGGCCGGGCAAGTTGGCTTGACAAGTAAAGGTGCTTGCTGCCAAACCTCACATCCTGAGTTCAAATCCCTGAAACCACATGAGAAGGAGAAAATCAACTGTGGCAAGTTATCCTCTGACCTCCGTATGTGTGACATGGCACCCATATGCCCATATACATACACACACAAATATGAAATAAATAAATAAATAAATAAATGGTTTGTTTTTTTTTTTTAAACCTTAAACCCAAGACAGTTTGGGCAAAATGACCAAATGGCCAATAAGTGGCAAGTAGGTAAAATTCAAGGTAGCATAATATATATTTTATATAATATAATATTATATATATAATAAATTTCAGCTCCTCTTCCGTGAAACTTGATAGAAATGGAAATTAATTTATATAGCTAGAGACTAGGTGTGCATCAAGAGCTGTTGGATCCTGGGGCACACGTGAATACAGAAGAGGGAAATATATTTATGAATATAGTCATAATTTATTGGTTTAAAAAGTGATGTTTGGAGATACACCCATAGCTCCACAGCATTTTCCTTTGAGTAAAACAAGCTTGAGAATCAGACAAACCTGATTCAGATCCCACAGTCTTCACGGCAAGGGCTCTTGGGTAAGTAACATTCCAAGCAGATGATGGAGCAGAGTGGAAGGGGGCAAGAGCAAGGGGAAAGAGTGTAGAGGCCCCCAGGTGAAGATGAGGGGGGGTGTGTGTGTGCGCGTGCATGTGTGCACCCTTGTGAGTGTGCACGTCTGTGTGTGTGTGGGTGTGTGTGGGTGTGTGTATTCAGGGCAAGTAGAACTCTGGGGCCCTCTCTGCTTTCTCTACCCAGGCTTTCTGTCTGTCACCCCCGCCAACCTCTCTCGACCAAAGTGTGCCCCTGATTGGATTCCCAGTCTCTCTTAGGGTAGGGCTAATGTTGCATACACCTCTTTGTACTGTTTATCTTGTAGTGCATATGCAAATTCTTTTTTTTTTTCTCATCTCAAACAAAAGAAGTAACTTCAATATATGTTGTTTCAGGTTTTAAAAATCAGTTTGATTGGCCACAGGAAACGCATCTTGGCATCCCTGGGAGATAGACTGCACGACGACCCTCCACAGAAGCCCCCTCGGTCCATCACCCTTAGGGTAAGTACTACCATGTCCATTGTTCTCTCTTCCGTTCTCCTCGAAAAGTATGTTGTGCAATAAGATGGCAGAAGACAGGGAAGAGGAAACACAGGCCGGTTGGTTCCTCATTGCTTGCCTTATCTGTATAGAAAACAATCTCCCTTTTGATTGTGTTTGGGTTTTTCAACATATAATCCAGAGACTTAGAAAAACACTGTAAAAGAATTCAGTTTGACTAACCACCACCCTTTAAGGACCGCCCCCCCCCCCTTCATCTCTAGTTTCTCACTCCCAAGAGAAAGGAAATGAGTTTTCTGTCAGACTCCTCAAACCCACAGAAAAAGAAATCGATCAAGGACCACAGTTAAGTAAAAATCAATTTAAAATTAACCTCAGGGTCTTCTGTTTTTTGAGAGATGAGAAATGACCATTTTACCCACTTCAAAAATATTAAGACTATAGACTCTAAATTTTTAGTTAGTAAACTCCAATTGGTTCCTTCAGCTATGTTTTAGAAACAGGGGGTAGAAGAACTAGAGAAAAACTGTAAAAGGCAAAACAAAAAAAGAAAAGCAAGAAAGAAGGGGCAAAATAAGTGAAGAGCCAATTCCCTGGCAAGATGATAGTAGTACAGTAGAGCGTACCCTCCCTTCCTTTCACCAAGCCATGTGCTCTCTCTCCTCGACAAGCTCAGCTCTCTGCTTACTCCTATTCCTGCACTTGTTTGCATCATGTTCCCATCGCAAATGTCAGGGAAGGTAGCCACAAATGATGAATGTGGGCACATGCTTCTGGGGAAACAAATGGCCCTGATAGGTGACTTCAGTAAATCGCAGGCCACAAGCTGTGTGGCAGGGGTCAGGACAGGACAGAAGCTCCTAGAATAATGAGTCTGATTCAGCTTTGAAAAAGAAAATAAGCAGAGACCATGAGATGCAGGAATTTATGAGATGCTCCCTCCAAGAGCCAGAAAGAACTTAGTACTGAGGGGTTTGGGATATGCTAGGATACATGTAGGCAACTTCAGGGTTTGGGGCTTAAGGGAAGCAGAAGTAAGACTTCTATCTATGGCTCCCTAAGAGAGGAGTCCTGCAATAAATTAGAAAAATTAGGCTAGAAAGGGATTATTATCTTGCCCTTCCCTCTTACTTTGTGGACGGACAGGAGAGCTCTAAGCACCATCACTATAATTGCTCTGAGAGGCTCTTCAAAGGAGTTGAAATTTCCAGTCAGCTCTCTGGCCTTTCTCTTCTGAGCCTCTCACCCTGACTCCCAAGAAAAGACTTACAGAAATAACAAATTAGAGATGGGGAAAAGTCCAGCAAAAAAAAACAAACAAAAGAAAAGAAAAATGAGTCTAACACTGCCAAAGGAAGTCAGGGGAAGACTCGGGCTGCAGAATCTGATGATTCCAGTCCTCTTGTGGCTGGTAAACACCAAGGCTCGTCCACTGTTGTCCCTCCTTACTTCCAGCCAGTTTGCAGCTAGAGTTGTCTTTGCTGTTGATAAGCATGCTCTGTCATTATACGCATTGCTCTACAGTCTGTACGTCGTGTGACATGCTATGTTACCATACTGTGTCCAGCTTCCCAGCCCTATTGTCCCACCACACTTTGGTAGAGGATCAAGACCCATCTGGTCCCATGCTAGCTTCTTGTAATAACACATCCACCCCAGTGAGGATGAGCTGCCCACAGTTCCTTCCCTGGTAAACATGTGATAGTTGCAGTAACCCACTGAGATGAACCTCCTTCCTGAGGTCATCCACCTGGGTATTGGGATTTTGTTTGTTTGTTTTTTTGTCTTGTTTTGGTTTTTTAAAGACACCTGATAATTCTTTAAATACTTTGACCTGAAATCATTGACTTAATCACGCCATTAACAGGATTAAGCAGTGCAGTGTTAGCAAATCCCAGCGGATGAGTGAGAACCACTCCCACCCCACCCCACCCCACCCCATAGCTTGTTGTGTTTCGTATTTCACAATTTTTGAAACCAAAGGCTAGCCACAAAGAGCATGGTATTTATTTCATGATGTATTTCCATTCAGGAACCCAGTGGTAATCACACTCCTCCTCAGTTGTCTCCATCACTTAGCCAAAGCACTTACACCACTGGTGGCTCCCTAGACGTTCCTCACATTATCATGCAGGGCGATGCAAGGAGGAGAAGAAATGAAAACTACTTTGATGATATTCCCCGATCAAAGCTGGAGAGGCAGATGGCTCAGGTAAGGTGTTCGAAGCCTCTGTGATGTGTTTGCCTTTCGCCTGCAGCAGGTAATGCCTTCAGATACTGAAGAGCAGCTCACGAAGGATGCCTACCCGTCCATGCCTCAGTGGGAAGTTACTATCTTATAAAATGTGCTGCATTCTGTGCTCTCCTGAACTTGCTTGGACTAGCCCTCTCTGGGAGATGGATACTTGTGTATCCCATTGAAACTCATTCTCAGTGGATTATCTGGCCTCACTGCACCCATAAAGTCTTTTTTTGGAAATTAATAAAACTGGCTCAAAAATCAAGTCGCAACAAAAATGAATATAAAACTCTAGGTTTTAAATGCAGATTGGGTGGATGACAGAGCAGAAGTTTTGGGGAAAAGATTAGCGACATGTGAGGTCATTTCCTTCCAAGTTTACCTCCAGTTACCCTAGTGGGAATAGTTACGTCATCCCACATTATTGCCTTGAACAAGTAGAATTAACAACGCTGCCTAACACAAATATTTGAAAAGAGAACTGGGTTCGTCCAGTTTTCCTTCCATGGTTCACAAACGTTCACTTTACTCTGTCCCCAGTCTCTTCTCAGAAACTTGAGTCAGCCATAGCTGAACAGTGACACATGGTGGTGTCAGACCGGGCAGCTGTTTCTGCAGCTTGGTCCCTCCATGCAGAGATACAGTGTATCCATGGCTCTTTGCTTCCCCATTGTCAGCTCAGCCGGAAATGCTGAGAAATGCTGAGAGACGACTCCTGCCTCCCACACATTAGCTCAGAACTCAAAGGTGAAAATTTGACTGTAACTGTTTTGCCTTAGTTGTTAATTTTTTGTGTGTGTGTGTGATAATCTGGTGGTTTTGAAAGTCTTTGGTAAACACTCTGCATTTTAACTCAAGGAAGAAATATGTGAAGAGAATGTTCTAGAAACCATGACTAACTGTGTACAATGCTGGTACTGAGAGAGGGCCTGCTTTACTCTGTCTCAGTACTAAGTTGTTCTCAGAGGTGGCAGTGTTGGGACTTATGTTTGTTTTTTTGTTAAGGGGGATAGAATATTGGGAGAGAGGAGAAAAGGATATTTTTCCTATTCTCGGTGATTGGATATTACCTTTAAATCTGTTTGATGTTTCAACTGAGGCTCTTTTAAATCTGGAGGATCCAGGCACCTCCCCAAGCTGCTCTTTTATTTCCAGCTCTTAGTATTTGTAGATTAGTACTTGTGGATCACCTACGTGGTTCAATTTATCGAATGACAACATCTCAGAGACGTGGCTTTCAATCTTGAACCATATGGTCTTTACATAGTCGTCAAAATTTAGTCATTTTTGGACCCTTGTCTTCTGAGTAAGGCAGGATAGGTCTTTCATGAGCATTAACTATTTACTGACTGAGTCACTTTCAGTAACCTGTCTCAGCTACCTATCATTTGCGAAATTCCTCCCCATAGAACAGAGTCTTTTCAATGAGGAATTAATTATTCTTCTGCCCATGTGAGGATACTCAAAGTAATGAGGCAAAATCGTTCTCTTAGTTGCTCCTTCTGAATCCCAAGCAGGGCCAGTAGTACATTTGATAGCTCACATCTTTTTCCCATCAATTCATCCTGAAATGCATTCCTCTTTAGTACTTGTCTTGCCTTGAGAAAATTGAATGAACTTTATCTGGTGAGGTGAGGAAAGCCCATAAAGCAGAGAGCAGAGTGAGATCAGTGGGGTGAAGGGCTGTGGTAGGGAGGCTGAGAACAGACTTATTTACCTCTCGGGTCCAACTCACAGCGATCAAATGACTGATAGAGACAGGGGCTCCATCAGCAGCCCAGAGCTTATTAGAAGCCTTCTGGAATCCTGCAGTTCAATATCACACTTTAGCTGCAGAGAAAATCGAAGACAGCACCACCAGAATCTGATCAATAAGAAAAAGAGATTCGGGGATTGCAGTTCTCTAGGTTGTATCCATTTGGATCTTTGAATTTGTTTTGTGAGAATGGGTTAGCAGGACAAAGACCGCGGAGCAGTGACTGTATGGAGCTGCTTAAGATGTTGTCGTTCCAAAACTTTAACCCTTCAAAATATGAAGCACCTGGTGATTCTGTTGCTTGAATAGTCCAATTTATCTGACTTTAATTACAGTCAGCCACTCAGTTGGTGATTTGTTGTTTTTCTTAATCGTCCCCATTTGGAACTGGGGTCATTTGCTGTCCATTTGCTTTTGTAGACAGTCTGAAATACTTGCCCTGGATCATATCTTCCCCAGCTTTTGTATACTGAGCTAATCAACTTGGGTTTCCAAGGATTGGAACTAGCAGTTAAAATCCCTATAAGCAAGCATTATCTCAGCCAGCACCATGGTTGTAGTCCCCTTTCCCCAAGGGTTTCTCCCAAGAGCTTACAATAATATAGGTTAATCCCTTTCTATTTCCCATAAAATAGTGAAGTTCACCCCTGTGCTGATTTTCTTTCCTGCTAAAGAAGGGGGACACAATTGGTAGGAGATCCCCCAGGACAGGGTCTCATGCTTACAAACCCTCCTACATCTTCCAGTTCACCTCTACAGAGAATTTGGAATGCCAGCCCAAGGCCAAAACCCTTTTAAGTTCTAAGTGGCTGCAGTCATTCTTGAGACTTCTGCCTTCTCAAGAACCTGCCTAGAAAATTCTACTTTACTTAAGTGAAAGAAGCTGAGTCAAAGCTTGAATTGAGATCAGTATAATATGCATTCTACCTGTTAACTTTGTCTGCTGGCAGATATTGAAAATGTAATGCTAGGGTAGTATTTAATTCTTTGTTTCCAGTGTAAAACAATATGAACAATACCTGTCTTGGGCCAGCAAGATGGCATCATGGGTAAGAGCACTTGCCAACAAGCCTGACAATTTGAGCTTCATCCCTGGAGCTTTCATATAGACAGAGAAAACCAAATCAACCTGTCCTCTAACCTCCACATGTGTACTGCACGCATGTGCATACGCATACACACACACACACACACACACACACACACACAGAGAGAGAGAGAGAAAGAGAGAGAGACAGAGACAGAGAGACAGAGAGAGACAGGGAATATAAATAAGTAAATAAATAATACCTGTCTTGAAATACAGGTGCTTTGCAAATACCATGACTGCTGTTTGGTCATATTCCAACATAAGCACTATTCTGGCATCGATGTGATAGGCAGAATTGATTCCAACAACAATAACACTTTGAAACATGAGTATAATGATGCAGGCACATCCAGACAATCGTCTTCCTGCCGTGCTGAAATGTAGTTTCTCCAGTCTATGCTTCTAAACTGAGCTCATTAGCCTGGAAGTTACTAAACGGGTCTCCATTTCTCTACCCCTAATAAATAATGTTGTGCTCACACTTACATAATTATACCTCCATGTGAATGGTGCCTTTAAATTTCCGGGGTATCTTAGCATCTGTTGTTATCTCTTCACAGCATAAAGAAGGTGCCCCGCACACTGCTGATGTGCATCCTGCATAAGGCAGAATAGCATTATGTTCTAGTTTTTGTGGAGACAAGACAGTGAGTATAATGTGAGCTATACACCAGATGGAGGGAAATATTCCCACTATTTAAGGCCTAATTGCAACATGTAGAAGTTTTCTTGAATGACACTTTGGAGAAGTCAATGTACTTTTGAAATGAGGCAAGGAGGAGGCTGGGTTTATGGTGTTCAGGAGGCATGGTCTCTGGACTCAGGAAGAAAAGAGCAGAGTTCCCACAAGCTGAAATGCAGTGGCCATTTATAAAAGACTTCTCTTCGCAGAAATTCATAGGAACAATAAAATAGTGCATATGTCTTCATAAATAAAGATCAGCTCTAAACAGTAAAAGAGACATGTTCTTTCATACCAATATAAACTTAGATGTTACCAAGGAAAACTCATAGTATGGAATGTTTTGTGTTTTGACTGCTCTTGTTGTTATGAAAATATAACAAAGTCCCACAGTATTGCCTGGAGCATATATTAGGCGTTGTAAAGGCCTTTCCTAAATGGTTTCTAAGTCATTAGAAAGTTAATTCAGCTGAAAGCCTAATATTTCTTGATCTACAAAGAATTACTTAATATCTACAACTAGATCGATCACTTCCTCATTTGAAAGTACTTTATATGTATTAGTTTTACTGTCTTCATTCATTCGATATCATTAAAGGGAAGGAAATAGAGGCATTCATGTGGGGGCCCTGCTGCCACCTTCCCCTCTGGTCCCTACTGAGTGTTGCTGTACATTTCTCTTATTTAATTCTCTAGACAGCCCGTCCTTGTAAGTAAATAGCAGCTTACCGTGTCTCCTGCCTTCTTCCCCAATACCCCCTGAGGCCCAGTCCTATAAAATAGTTTGATAACAGTTCAACAAAAAGCAGTTTTCCATGTGTGGCAATAGATCACATATATGTAGTTGCAGGTAACAGGAGAAGCATCACCAGCAACTTAGAGGAAACTTCATGGATCAGCTCATGGTTGCCGTCAGGAAGCCTGTTAGGTAAAAAGTGACAAGGTTTATAGCAGATAGAGCAGAGACCCTTTCCATCTCAGCACCACTATGTCCTCGAATATCTACAGAAAGCTTTGTGTTTGGGTGTGGAATATACTCTCTATGCAGAAATTCTTGCCTGGGTGTTTCTTCAAATAGGGAAGCTGTTTTCTTCGTAGTTTCTTCAGTTGGGGTTCTGAGTTGATTTCTTTCTGCCTATGCAACTTGGACTAAGTCATTTTATATTTCTGAACTTTAATTTACTTGGCTTTAAGATGTGAACAAATGCCTGCTACTTAGGTTTGTATGTATCCAATAATGTGTGCAAACATATTAAGGCTGGATAGATGCACACATAGTAGATGGATGGATGGATGGATGGATGGATGGATGGATAGATGGATGGATGGATGGATGGATGAATATATAGATAGGTAGGTACATGATAGATAGATAGATAGGTAGATAGATAGATAGATAGATAGATACATGTATACATACATACACACACACATACATAGATGTATAGGTAGAAGATGATAGATAGATAGATAGATAGATAGATACACAGATTGATACATAGATACACAGATCAATACATAGATGCACAGATCGATACATGGATGCACAGATCGATACATGGATGCATAGATTGATACATAGATACACAAATCGATACATAGATGCATAGATTGATACATAGATGCATAGATCAATACATAGATACACAGATCGATACATAGATGCATAGATCGATACATAGATACATAGATCGATACATAGATGCATAGATCGATACATAGATACATAGATCGATACATAGATACACAGATTGATACATAGATACAATCTTAGTTACTTTTTATTGCTGTGATAAGGCAGTTTATAGAAGAAAGAGATTATTTGGTACTTACAGCTTCAGATGGTTAGCTGATGACCATCGTGGCAGGGAACATGGCAGCAGGCAGACAGGCATGGCACTGGAGCAGTACCTAAACTAACAAGAGAAGTGCAGATGTCCCCCCAAAACACTTACCTTTTTCTAAGAGAGATGAAAGCTTATAATTTATTTACACTATCCTTTTTCTTCTGAGAGGAAAGACTGTTTTTTCCTAGATGTTCTATCCAGTGCTCAGCGTTTTTTGAAGTTTATACTACGAGCCTTCAGAAAATAATAGCTATGTTGGAAGAAACAGTTTTTTTTTTTTACTGTATTACATCAGATACTTTCTAATGTCCGTTGGTTAGCTATTTGTTTTTAGATTTTCACTAGAGAGCTCCTAAACATAAAGATTTTTTTTTCCTGTCCATGGTTTCAAGTTTTTCTTCCATAGTCGAGAGCAGTGGTTCTCAACCAGTGAGTTACAACCTTTTTGGGGTTGAACGATTCTTTAGCAGGGGTCACATAGCAGCTATCTTGCACATCAGGTATTTATATTACGATTCCTAACAGTCGCAAAGTTACAGTTATGAAGTAGCAACAAAATAATTTTATGGTTCGGGGTCACCACAACATAAGGAGCTGTGTCAAAGGATTGTAGCCTTAGGAAACTATGGAACCCCCTCATATTGAAGCACAGACCGATAATGTGTAACCAAGAAGGCTGAGAATGAACTCTCTGACATCAAGAGCTTCCTGCCTCACAGCTTGTCAAGTTGACAAGCTGACACCTCAGCTTCTGAGACAGTTTGAGATGCTGACA
>JADRCD010121189.1:0-12028 GCA_019843815.1 Montemys delectorum
GGGGGGGGGGGGTCACATCCCAGAACCTCAATTCACTGCAGGTCTGAGTCATTCACATTCAGAGGCGATCTGGAGCGTGTTCCCAAATCACGCCTCGTAAAGAAAGGGAGCGGGTGGACCGAGAGATTGGGGGTGGGGGGCACTCTTATACCTGCTGGCTTTGCGACGCCCTGAGGCTTGGGGTCCCGCAGAGGCCACTGGTTCCGGATGTTCTGGCTTTCAGGTCGGGAGTCGCTGGTTGGCTGGGTCTCATCGTCCATGACACCGCACTTGGCGCCGCCGCTGCCCCGCCGCCTTCGCCTCAGGATGTGGAACTGCGGCCGTGCGGATGACTCCTCCTCCGGGACGGCGGGGACCAGGCGCTCGGTGGCCACTCCAGGCGCTGGCTGAATGAAGAACTCCTCGCCTTGTAGGTAGAAGGCACCGCGCACACCTTCACAGAGGCTGAGGGCGGCGGCGGAGCCGGGATCGCCGTTCACCGTGCCAGAGTAGAAGCAGTGGGCCAGGTCCCCGGTGGGATCCAGATGTTGTGCCTCGGACCCGGGACTGCGCCCCACGGTCTGCAGGGTGAAGCCAGGCGCCAAGAAACCGCTGTCCGGCTGCAACTTCAGATGTAGCTGCTGGCCAAAGGCGTCCAGATGGAGGCGTGTGGTGGGATCGTGGCCCGGGGCGCGCTCCAGCGACGGCAGCACCAGCTCCTCATCTTCCTCCGTGGGGCGCCCGTGTGCGCCCCGCACACATAGCAGCATTGTTAAGGAAGCGAGGAGCAGCAACGGCATCCGTGCAGACAGAGAGCTCCGAGACCTCGCTGCCCGCTGGACGTCCCCCATGTCGGAGCAGGGTTTCTGCTCGCGTGACCCCAAAGGGACTTTTGCCTGCATGACACCGCACACTGCACCGCAGAGAACTCTTGTTCTGGTTAGACCGTTAGACCCGCAGAGCTTCGCTGCCTGCTCCGGATGCTTAAAGTTCACGACCACTTTGATTGGAAAGTTCGTGCAGAGCTAGCAGCCGAAGCTCCGGGTCACTTAGAAAGAAGCTGCCCCGGCGCGCGGGAATTTTTTATTCCAGCACCGAGTTGGAGGCTCCGCACTGCTGGCTGCTGCAGGATCGAGAAGCGCCCCGGAGCTGGGGAACAAGTCCAGAATAGGAGGCAGGACTCTTCGTCCTCCTCCTTGGCCGCGATCTGGCTCGATCTGGGCGAGGGTCTGCTCTCTCCTCCGCCCGGCTGTGCGCTCTGGCCTTGAGATAGCACTTAGCTCTGAGCTGCTTTCCAGCGAGTGCAAGGACCAGGCAGCCCCGGCCGCCCCTTTATAGCCACATCGGAGCCCCTCCCTTCTTCCCCCAACCCTGCGACACCGCCCCCTGAGCTCAGTTGGTGCTAAACCGAGCACTGCGCCTCGGGGCCTGAAGGGGGAGGGGGCAGCCTCCGCGCTGGCCTCACGCCACTGCTCGTCACTCTGGGGGTGTAAGACTCCGAAACAGCGCTGTGACCAGCACTTTGTACAGCCCTGGCTGCTCTGGGGAAAAGAGTGAACCTTTAACTTCATCTCTCGGCTGCTGATTCTCGGACCACCCTGCTTCCTGTCGTCCTTCCTGTGCCCCGGTTGGGCTGCAGTTTCCAAGAAAGAGGGTCGAGTTGAAAAGATTCCTTTCCTCCCCTACTCAGAGCCTCTTCTCCCCCAAAGTGGGCTCTTAGCTACAGCTGCTTTTTCTTAAAAAGCACCCTACTTTTCCCGTCTCTTCTACCCTTTCATGAGCACCTTGGCTAAAACGTTCTTCTCTTTATCCCAGTTTTTCTTGAGCAAAGTATGTTGATTCTCTGCTTCTCAAGGAAGAGAAAAGAGATAGAGATTGAGTGAGCGCGCGCGTGTGTGTGTGTGTGTGTGTGTGTGTGTGTGTGTGTGTGTGTAGGGGTTCATGGGACACTTCTCAGGCTCTGGATTTTAAAAATCCACGTGGAACGACCTTAACAGTTTCCTCAAGTACTACCTAAAGACGTCTTGGGGGCGGCGGGGCAGGGGGCGGGGTGTGGGGTGTGGGGCGCTGTGTCCTAGCTCTTTCCGGAATAGTCTATCTGGAACCAGATTTAATTCCCTAGAGACTAAAGAAGGGATTTCTGCTTGCTCTTCTTCACCGGAGAAGCAACTCCCTTCCAGTCCGCGTACTTCCAAAATCTTAACAGCAGCTGCTGCAGGCCTCAGGCCAGGCGGACAGATGCATCTAAGATTCCCCACTTCAGTACCAAGTCCAAAATGGGAAGAGGGTGGGAGGTTGAGGTGGGAGAAAACCGCGTTCCCCTCCCCCCTCTCTTCCTACCGGGAAGGGAAAGGCAGCATTCGCGTTACGAAAGTCACAAAAGCTGAGCCCTTCCAACCCCGGCCCTTAAGAAAAAGTTGAGAGGCTCTTCCTCTGAGAAAGAGGGAGGGGCTCTGTGACCAGAGGAAGGAAATGGTTCACAATGCTCTCACTGGAGGAAAGGCATTAGGACAAGCTTGAGAGCCACAGCCCAAGTCCTCAGGCAGACCGGCGCGCTCACACCAGCGAGCTCTTGCTCCCGGCCCTTCCCAGTTCTGGGCTCCCGACTTGCTGCCCCACCCCCAACCGTTGCTCAGTTGGCTCTTGGTTGATCGCGTCCCTTCGCTCCTCCCCAGATCTTCCTAAATTTGTGGGCCTCAGGCAGTCCCTTGCAATCTTCCAAGGCGTCCTCTTCCAAAGTTTTCTGCCAGACACTTTCCCAGGGTTCTAGATAGCCTACATGAAAACATAAACAAAAACATTGTTTCCCATATCAGGGAAGATCGAATTAAAAAAAAAAAAAAAGTGACTGGGAGAAACAAGGCCATCCCAACCTCCTCCAAAGCTCTTAATAACTTCCTGGTGAGTGCACTCACCGGAGTAGTCCACTCTCAAATTTTGGTTTCTTAAGATCACACTCATAGCTGAACTGTACACATCAAGCAACTATGCCCTTCCACCAGGGAATTTTGATGTTGTTCATCTTCCTTCCTTTCTGCCTCTTCATCTCTGTTCATCTCTTCTTCAACTCTAACCGATGCCCACAGGTAGGAGCCGGGACCCACTCACGTGTGAAGTGTCCAGCCTCTTTCATTTTCTCTGAGAGCCTTCTTTCCTGAAGCCCACATTCCTGGTCAACTTACTTTGTTTGAGAAACATTTCCATTTTCTGTTATGCTGCCTTTTTTTTTTTTTTTTTTTTAAATCTTTCCTGTTTGTGTGGCTTCCTTCCCCTCTGTCCTCTTTCGCTTGCTAACAAGCAAGATTAGATACTTGTGAGAACAAATACAAACAAGGGCAGAGTCACCCGTGCTTTTACAAGCCCCTTCCTTGCTTAGAATGTAGAACACAAAAACAAGTGGGGAGGGAGACTGAAGATGCTTCAGGTGGCCAAGGGGACGAACTTCCTACTAGATCTGGGATGTATGTGCCATCTTCTTAAATTGAGGCAGGAAGGAAGATTTACAGGACCACCAGAAAAATATGTAATTTTCAAATCAAAGTGTAATATAATTCAGTCTATCCACTCTCCAACAACAACTCTACCTTTTAAAGTTGCAAGCTTGGCCATGAGCCCATTTCTGCCTCTTGTGTGCTCTTATTGGAAAGGATTTTCATTTGGGAGTACATTTCAAATCTCAAATGGGTTACTTCAAATCCATTATAATTTTTTCATATTTCATGTTCTGTATCCAAATAGAGCTGGAAAAAAAAAGGGCAATGAGTTAAAGGGGGAAGGGTTGCCAGGAACATGGCTTTTATATTCTCTGGGTTTCTCTCCAGATTTCTGTTCTTTTGCATAATGGCTCCAATCTGTTGTGCACCTGTAGTTCTGGGAAATGATTCTTTTTTTAATCACTTCAACAGAGACATGGGTGTTTGAGTTGCCAATTACTAAACTGAAAAAAAAAAGTGCACATTCAGAAGAGTCTCTAATCCACTTTAAAAAAAAATAAGATCAGCACTCTGTGTTTGGCACACAAGCATTAATACACACACACACACACACACACACACACACACACATCTTTATAAGCAAAATAATCTGAATGAAAAAGCAAGACCTTAGGGTTCTGTTTATTGAGAGAGAGAGAGAGAGAGAGAGAGAGAGAGACAATGGTGAAACATTGGATTATTGCTGGTAACTTGCAGAGTGTAACACTTGTAAAACCCTTCACTCCTGGATTTGCATTGGCACCCGAAATCCCTATGCTCTGCTAATGTATGTTCCTTGTATTTCTGGTTTTCTTCCTATAGAGTGTATTTCTTCATAGAAGAGCTTGCAGAAACAGCAGCTTAACATATCTTATGAGAAAGACCCAAAAAAGTTATTTATTTTGAAATATGTCTAGATGATCTGAACTCATTCATTTCCAAATGTAAAGTTCGACCTTCTAAAAGAATGCTTGTCCTTTCTGAACACACTGAGTTCCTGAAAAAAAAAAAAAAAAGAAAGAAAGAAAGAAAGAAAGAAAAGAAAAGAAAAGAAAAAGAAAGAAAAAAGAAAAGTGCATTTCGAAGGAAAAGAAGTAGGTCCCAGAGTGTTAACATCAATGTGTTCCTCCCATGTTTGTGTGTCTCAAGGACCCACAGGCTGAAGACGCAGAATCATTCTCCTGAAGTCTTCATCAGAGAGAGCACTCTACAGGCAGCTGTGAAAGCCAGGGAGTCTGGTAATATGGAGGAGCGATTAGGATTGTTTGAGTATAAACACTATCTAGAACAACAGCTAATGAGCACATTTCATAAGCATGGAAGGCTTTTGATTCATGGCTCCTACCACATGCTTTGCCAATTAGGAATGCAAAAACCATTTGGCATTAGTCTCCCTTTAGAGTACATAGGAACAAATGTCAACACTGGAGCAATAAATATTTTTTTTTATTTAAATCGAGATTTCAGAAAGAAAACATCCATTTAAGCAGGTGTTGTGAGTTTAATAAATATCAAAGTCTGAAAAATTATTAATTCCGTTTGGACATGAGTTATCTACAAACCCCAAACTTGTACATTGGAAGATCTGATGGAAGTATAATCTTTCTAATTTATTTTCCTGAAAAGTATAGCAGAGGGGAGCCTTAAAGTGATTAACTTGTTCAAGCTGATAAACTATGAAATTGGGATCTCAGAAATAAACTACTATGGTCATAATTTTTAACAAAATATCTCTAAGTGTTTTAATATAAATGTTTGGTAGGTAAATATATTATCAGACTTGTGACTTGTGTTCTTTTTACAACTATCAATTTTTATTTTATTAGAAAAAGGAGTTTTATAATACAAAAAAATTCCACCTTAAAAGATTCACCAGCTTCAGTACCTTTTGCTTAGCCCACAAGGTGGCGATAGTCTACAACAAATGGTATTTGGTTTTCTTTTTCCAGTTTAACCAGGAATTTACAAAAGTTTTCTTTCCAGTGCTATGTAACAGATTTCTCTTACCATTTTAACAAACCTGTAAACCAATTTTGAAATATTTCAATATTACGTGTATTTACATATTTTCAAGCCCGCAGCTAATTTTTAATCACACAATAACTAATATTCCAAATATTAGTTAGGCTTTTAAAAATGAGAATTATCTTCGGCTGCTTTTACATGTCACAGTTGAGAGCTTACTGAAACTCAAATGAAGAAAGAAATCACAGCTATGCAATCTCGTGAAAGATTGCGGCAGAGTTGCTTCACTTATTAGGCTTTTTTATTTTTCAGTGTACACTGTTACTTGACACTTGATACTGACTTTAATTGCTTTTCCAGGTTTATAGTATTTCCCTTGGCCACAAGAAAAAATTAAAAAGGGTGGGGAAAAGAAGTTAAGTAGTGGAGTGGGGGCAGGGTGAGGAAAATGTTCAGCCACCAGGGGGCAACAAAAGACAAATTTTAAAATAGATCTTAGCCAGCTAGTTTTTCCTGCAATGAGTGATCATCCCAAACTTAAGTGACTTCTCAATGCTTTGTGATTTAAAGGCCATATTCTGAAGATGCATTGTTGAAAATGTAAACTATAGTAGCACAATTCATGAAATTAATAAATAGTGTGGGGGGGAGGGGCTGGAGAGATGGCTCAGAGGTTAAGAGCACTGACTGCTCTTGCGAGAGTCCTGATTTCAAATCCCAGCAACCACATGGTGACTCACAACCATCCTTAATGAGATCTGACTCCCTCTTATGGAGTGTCTGAAGACAGCTACAGTGAACTTACATGTAATAAATAAACAAATCTTTAAAAAATAAATAAATAGTGGCGTTAAAGACAGATCATGTCAGCCAGCAGGAGGCACACAAGGCTTTGAAGAAGGATGCTTGCACTATGTGGTGCACTCTTTCTCTCCAAGCACGCAGTTTGTTGACTAGTTGGCAGACATTGGAGGCATCCCCCAGCTTCTATTGCAGTCAGAAGATGAAAGTTGGGTTTCCAAATGTGTTGGGAGTGAGTTTTGCTCCTGACAGTAAAAGTCGTAAACCTGTACCCCCAAAGGACTTGTGATTTGCAAGTACTCCTTCCTACTGACAACTGTAGTTAAATTTAGAACTGAGATGGCCCCTGACAATGCACGAGGGCTGAGAAATGGACACTTCTCCCAGTCCCTGAAGTTGAGTTGTCTTCAAAGTCCTATGCTGTTTTCCAATCTTTCCCTCCTACAGCATATTACATTTTACAAGTACACGCAGATCAATGGATACATATGCTCACTTCTAAAAACACTGTTCAGTGTTTTGGGTCATCCTGTGAGCTAAGGAAAGAAAGCTTAACAGAGTCATGTTCACATGTGCGAATGACTCTGTTCCCTGCCCTTGTTTCGGACCAGATTGGAGAGCCAGAGAAATCTGAGTTTGAATTTTGATGTTCTGAATTTGTCACCTCCTTACTTTATGACTTTAGGAGATCTATGACTGTCACTGAATCCCAGACTCCTTGTGTGTAAATGACGATGACGAACCTTGAGCTGAAATATTGTGAAGATTGAAGGTAACAAATTAAAGGTAATCAGTGGGAGAGGCTGATAATGTGGAAGACATTAGAAATTGAACCCAGTTGGGAGTCCTCAGACTGTGGTGACTTCACTCTGACTCAGCATTTCTTTTGATGCTATGTACCATCTCACAGAATAGTGGCCAGAGTAAAAAGCCCATTCTTAAATAGTGTATCTAGTTGACACATAATGATTATGCATGTTTCCAGGATGCAGTGTGATGTCTCAGCACATGCATTTTATTGTATAATCACCAAGTCAAGTATTTAGCTCATTTTCCACCTCACACATTTAGGCTAAAGAGATCAGAAGAAGAGGGATAGTTTAGAACCCAGAACCTGAGGGAAATACTGCATGGGATCATACAGCACTGACTTCAGCCTTTGGAGGCAGAGATAGAAGGGTTGCTGGAGATTGCTGGTCACTAGCCTAGCTCCAGATTCAGTGAGAAACCCTTTCTCAAGAGAATAATGTGGGGAATGAATTTGGGATACTCAATATCATTCCCTGGTCTCCACAGGCATATAGTCACAAGCAACCAGGCACACATATATTTATAACACACACACACACACACACACACACACACACGTACACACATACTCACACCACATTGACATAAGCATATGTACACACCTACAATTAAAACTACTTTTAAAAAGAGTATATAATTGTATTTAGGTAGAGTAAATTAACTGCTGCTCATTTCACAGTAGTGTAGCTATGGTTAACAGTAATGTAGTGGACACTTGGGAGTATAGCAGCTAGCCATTTTTTTTTTTAAATAGGTGAAGTTGGTTGGTCTTCTTCTCTTTTTAAAAATTTTATTTATTTTACATTCCAATGTTACCCACTCCCGATCCCCCCTCCCACAGTTCCTCATCCCATTCCTCTTCCCCCTTGCCTCTGAGAGGGTGCTCTCCCCCTCAGCAGGCCTCCTCCTTCTCTGGGGCCTCAAGTCACTGGAGGATTAAGCTTGCCTTCTCCCATTGAGGACAGAAGAGGCAGACCTCTACTATATTTGTGCCAGTGGGCTTGGACCACCCATATATGCTCCTGGTTGGTGGCTCAGTCTCTGGGAGTTCCCTGGGGTCTGGGTTAGTTGAGACTGCTGGTCTTTCTATGGGGTCGCTCTCTCCTCCAGCTTCTTAAACCCTTAATTCAACTATAGAGGTCCCTGACTTCAGTCCAATGGTTGGGTGTAAATATCTGCATCTGTCTCATTCAGCTGCTGGTAGGGCCTCTCAGAGGACAGCCATGCCAGGCTGCTGTCTGTAAGCACATCATAGCATCAGTAACAGTATCAGGCCTTAGAGTATCCCCTTGAGATGGATCCCAAGTTGGGCTGCTCATTTAACTGCCTTTCCTTCAGTCTCTTCTCCACTTTTGTCCCTGCAGTTCTTTTAAACAGGAGCAATTCTGGGTGAGAAAATTTGACTGTGGATTAGTAACCCTGTCCCTCTGCTTGAGGCCCTGTCTTCCTACTGGAGGTGGACTCTTGGAGTTCCCTCTCTCCATTGTTGGACATTTGTCAGTAAGACTGTTTTCATCACTGTGTCAGATAACAAAACAGAGAGTTTAGTTGTATGGGATATGAGGCTGCTTATGGTGAACTAACACAGCACTGACAGAAAGCAAAATTACTGGGTTATGGGATAAAAAGCAAAATAAAGTCTCCAAGAAAACAATTTTGAAAAGCTATAGAAGTTGAGAGAAAAGAGAGATCCCTAAAGTTGTCAGCTATTGCAAGATAATTGTGAATTAATGTTGTTGAGTTTTGCATACATTTTTCCATGACCATTAATGGGTAAACAAGGGAAACATCTCAGTGGGTGAGCTTTTCTGAGCCCTCCCCTGATCTATCTCGGTGCCCTCCGTTCTTTTGGCTCTTCTCTCTAGTTGGGTACCAGCTTGATCTCTCCGTGTTGAATGAGGCAAGTGGTATGTTCAGCAACAGAGACTTATTATCAGGTTGCAGAGGATAATCTGTTTAGGGGCTATCTATAGACTTCTTTGACCAATGACTCTACAAGACATAACTTCCTAATACTGGGGTTTTTACTTGCTAGCATGTCTAGTAGTGGCTTTCTCCTCCTCGTTATGGAGCCACTCTCTTTAGATTCTTTTCTATATATGTGTTATCTTAGGAAGCTTCTATAGTAGTACAATGGACTAATGGACTTTTTGTTTGTTTGTTTCCCTGTACAGCCCTTGCTGTCCTAGAACTTGCCTTGTAGACCAGGCTGACCTAGAGCCTGCCCCTGCCTCTTGAGTGCTATAATTAAAAGTCCTTCATTTCTTTTAAAACCCACTAAGTATAATCAGTGGTATGCACATTGGTAACACTGAGAAACTGCCAATGGGAACACTCCTAAAGAAAAGTGACTCACCCTCCTACAGCACCCATCAATTGTTAAGAGCTCCTCTGCCATGTATCAAGCCTCAGGAGCCCATGCCTAACTCATGCTAGAATTTGTAACTGTCCTCCTCTTGTCCAGCTATTGTTGAGGCAACCACAGCTGTGGTGGGTGCACACATGGACTCAACACAGAGTAGGTTTCTGTATGGCTACTTTATACGGATTTTCCTTTTGTTAACTCTCCATCCTTCCTCCTTTCCCTCCCTCTTGCATCCCAATCTCTTTTTTTATCCTTTTTATACGCACTAGTGCCTTTCCACTTCCATGATGCATGTGTTTTACCATCTGTCCCTCTTGATGTCTCCTTACACTCCTGGGTTACTTTCATGATTCTTGTCCTCTCTAGTTACCTTAACTTAAATACAAACTGGAAAAGGTCAAAGTTATAATGCATATGTGAAAGGACATATGACATGTGTCTTTATGGGCCTGTGTAACCTCACTGAGTATTTTACAGTTTCATTCATTTTCCTGCAAATATTTCAGTTCCATAGTTTGCATAGATGAAAAAAATTCTCTCTATATATTTATACTGCATTTTCATCATCCACTAATTAGTTGATAGACTCTAGGGTGCTTCTATTTTCTAACTTTCATAAATAGAAAACTGTAGAGAGCCGCGGTGAGTGGTGATAGCAAGCAGACAGGTGAATTGCGCATGAGCCTAGGGCCAGAGCGCGCCAAGTCACGACCCATCTGGGGGTGGGTGGCGTATTGTGCTCCTGAGTAAACAACCAATCAGAATGAACACGCCGCTCCAGGGCATATATAAGCCATGCCTTTGCGGGGGTCGCCCTCTTTGAAGATGTAATAAACAATTGCTGCAGAAGGATCCTGTGTGTGTCCGTGTGTTCCTGCCGGTGGGAAACCTGTGCAGACGACAGTTGGTGCTGAGAGAAACCCGGGAATTTACCATCGCTGGCACTAAGGAGTAAGGATTCAGAACTGCGGAAGAAGATAAGCTCTGAGAGGCATGTTCGGTCTTGATATTCTTCACCTTTCTGTTGGTCTGGATCTATCTCACTTTTCTCCTTGTTTAGAAGCTTCCATTCTTGTTTTGTTAGTGCTTTCTCTTTTCCTTTTGATTTCGTTTTATGTACAAGACATGCCAGAAACAGAGCGAGATAGGAAACTAGGAACTCAGAGAGAAAAAATGAAGACAGGCCCTTCCAAGAACGCTCAGTTCTCGGGAGTGAGAGGTGAGGGAAAGGACGCCCTGGGAGAGAAGTGGGGGGAGGGAGCCCTGGGAGAGAAGTGGGGGGAGGGAATAGCCTCAGGAAAGAGAAATATTTATCCAATGGAGGAACTGGAGGTTTTGGGGCTTGATAGTTCTGAGTTGGAAGAACTGGGTCCTGTTGAGGAAGCAGCTTGCTGGAAGGAGCCGCGGCCACCGCAAAATCAAAAGCAAAAGGAAGTGAGGAATGGGAACCTCGTGGCTTCCTGGCCGGAGGCGAATTCCCAGGCAGAAGTTCTGGCCGGCCGTAATCCCCCGTGCTTTTCCCCGTGCTTTTCCGCCCTACGCGGACGGGTGCGGTTTGGACTCCTTCCTTTCAAAGGAGGTTAAAAGAAAGATGATACAAGCCTTTCCGGTGTTTGAAGCTGCAGGGGGAGGTCGCGTCCACGCACCCATGGAATACAGCGCTATTAAGGAACTTGCTGAATCGGTTCAAAAGTACGGTTTTGATGCCAATTTCACGTTTATGCAACTAGAGAGACTTACCACTATGGCAATGACCCCAAATGATTGGCAAAATACAGTAAGAGCTGCCCTCCCTAATATGGGACAGTATATGGAGTGGAAAGCCTTATGACACGATGCCTGTCAGACACAGGCAAAAGCCAACGCTAATGCGGAAGGCAATCAACATGGATGGACATTTGACCTGCTAACAGGGCAGGGACTGTTTGTGAATGATCAGACAGAATACAATTGGGGAGCTTATAGCCAGATCTCCGCTCTGCTATTAAGGCTTGGAAAGCCCTCTCCAAGAAGGGTGAGGCTGGGGGACATTTAACGAAAATACTACAAGGCCCCCAAGAGCCATTCTCAGACTTTGTGGCTAGGATGACAGAAGCAGCAGGCAGAATTTTTGGAGACCCAGAGCAAGTTAAACCACTGATAGAACAACTAGTGTATGAGAATGCTTCCCTAGAATGCCAGGCAGTAATTACCCCTAGAAGAAGCAAAGGGTTGACAGATTGGATAAAGGTCTGCCGAGGACTTGGAGGCCCACTGACCAATGCCGGCCTTGCAGCTGCTATCTTGCAAAGCCAAAACCGCTTAAGTCCTGGCGGTCGTAAAGTATGCTACAATTGTGGCAAACTGGGTCATTTAAAACGAGAGTGTCGTGCTTCCACGCAAAAAAGAACCCCAGGGCTTTGTACCAAATGCAGGAAAGGTTATCACTGGGCTAATGAGTGTCGCTCAGTCAGAGATATTCAAGGAAAGCTTATTCAACATGATTCCCCGTTATCGGGAAGAGATGAAGGTACTCCAAAAAATAAATTTCTGGGCCCCAGATCCCAGGGCCCCAAAAAGTATGGGATACAAGCCTGCAACTGGGGGATATCTCTAGCTGCAGAGCTACAAGAGGCTCCACAGGATTGGACCTCTG
>JADRCD010121191.1:0-12512 GCA_019843815.1 Montemys delectorum
TGGAAAGGCCCGGATCCTATTTTAATAAGATCCAGGGGAGCTGTTTGTGTTTTTCTGCAGGATGAAGATAACCCATTTTGGCTGCCAGAGCGACTGATGCGATGACTCGTGGCATCTGAAGATGACCCCTCGAAGGACTCATCTGCAGACGTTTTCAGTCCTCATCGTGATTCTCCAGATTTGGGTTCCTTGTATATGGGGGGAACAGCGATGGGCTATATTATCTGCCTAACCAAAGCCTATGCCAATTAGATATAATTCAGTTGTGTTCCCTAAGCTTTTTATAACTAATAAAACTGTGGGCTTGCCATACCTCCCATATGACCCTATGTGGGCACCCTTAGGAGAGAATCGCTCTTTGGTAGAGAGAGGCTCTCTCTGTTTCCAATTCAAGGACGATGGAGACTGTATCAAGTTAGCAAGCCAGGCCTTGGGAATGTTTGATGACGAACAAGGAGGCTGGTTATACTCTACTCAAAATACCAGCAACACAGACATAACCATTACAAGCAATGCCTTTTGGCAAAAGGCAATTTGGATCAATGGTACTTTTATATCACCTAATGCCATTTATAAGGAACGTCCTTCTCAACCTAGGATAGCTCCCCATTGTAGTCTAGATAATGAAGAGACCATTCCTCCTTGGTCTGATTGTCAGTCCTTTCTTACTAGTTGGGCAAACCAGGCTAAGACCTTTTCCTTCTCCCCTAATATAAGGTTTGACCTGGAAGGAGAGGAGGATATGAAACGGGATGTTTATTCAAGATTTCAAGATACATCCTTTCCATAAGTGGTTATGCTGTGGAGTTAATGGTAGTTGCACAGATCTTAGTCCATTGGTCTTTATTCAGGGTGGAACCACAGGGAAAGCCATCTTTAATGGCGTTTCCAAAATTTATCAATTTCATAAGATAGCAACCCGGAGACCTGATGGAACCTGGAAAATATATAATAATTCTACTACAAAAATTACTGGGGTTGATAAAATTCAAGAACAAATTGACTTTTCACCTACCCCGGTGTGTGTTTACCTCCCCTTCCTGTTTATTCTTTCAAATTCTTCATTTGAAAATTGTACTAATGATTCCTGCATAATGTCTCAGTGTTGGACCAGCAAACAGGCAAGGCATGCCATGGTTGCTAGAGTGCCAAGATGGGTTTCCATTCCCGTAGAAATCCCAT
The DNA here is from genome assembly GCA_019843815.1 of Montemys delectorum. NCBI lineage: Eukaryota > Metazoa > Chordata > Mammalia > Rodentia > Muridae > Montemys > Montemys delectorum. Next base: position 1,183 of record JADRCD010121191.1, read on the forward strand.
CTACTCTGTCATTATTCAGACAGAAAAGAGATTTTGGAATAACCTCAGCCATTATAACGGCGATCTCTGTCACCGCGGTTGCAGCTACTGCCATTGGGATCGCCATGTCTACTTCAGTCCAAACAGGCACAGTTTTAAATCAACTATCTGCAACGGTGGCAGATGCAGTCAACCATCATACTTCTGCTAGTGCCCAATTAAAAGGAGGGCTGATGGTGGTCAATCAGCGAATTGATTTAATAGAAGAAAGATTGGATATTCTTTTCCCATTAGCCCAATTGGGGTGCGAAAGAAGGTTGGGCGCCCTGTGCATTACCAGCGTGCAGTATGATAATTACACACAGGCAGCTAACTTGTCTAGAAAATTATCTTTATATCTTGCAGGGAATTGGTTGGAGGCATTTGATGAGACCCTTGAATCATTGCGAGCAGCAGTAGTAGCCATCAACTCGACACGAGTGGATCTATCACTGACTGAAGGACTCTCCTCTTGGATTTCTTCAGCCTTTTCTTTCTTTAAGGAGTGGGTGGGGATTGGCCTGTTTAGTGTTGCCTTGTGTGCTGGCTTAGTGTTTCTTCTCTGGATGGTTTGCAAGCTCAGAGCCCAACAAAAACGTGACAAGGTAGTAATTGCCCAAGCACTTGCTGCGCTAGAGCAAGGAGCCTCTCCCAATATTTGGCTCAGCATGTTAAGAACAAAATAAACACTAAAAGGCTAATGGTCAGCGAGACTTAGCTCTTGCACCCCGTGGGGTCTTATCCCATTGCACACGGGAGAGTGAGTCAAACTGCCATAAGTCCTCGAGGCCCGCTGCCTTTGGCCCATGCGACGGGATTAGGCTGATGCCATAAACCAGGAGCACACCAATGAGTAGTGATCCAAAGGATCCCACTGATCTCTTGGTGCTGGTAATGGACAGCACATTAGCTAGCCTAAGACACGGGGCATTGGCCAGAGCCTATCATTTAAAACAAAAAGGGGGAGATATAGAGAGCCACACCCGAGCCGGCAGCCTCCATTACAAGATGGCGCCGGCATCCGGTGTCTTCTCCCTGTAACAAGTAGTCTGCACATGTGCCTAGGGCCAGAGTGCACCAAGTCTCAGCCTATCCTGAGGCATCTCATGAGGTAATGAGCAAACAGCCAATCAGAGGTGAACACGCAGTTCCAGGGTGTATATAAGCAGTGCATTTCCAGGGCTCGCCCTCTCCTCGCCACATGATAATAAAGGTTTGCTGCAGAAGGATCCTGTGTGTGTGTCCGTGTGTTCCTGCTGGCGGGAAAATAGCGCGGGCCACATATAGTAAAAGAGAATATAAAAACTGATGCTTCTATCCTCTCTACCCCCACATAATGCTCATGCATGTCAAAACATTCATTTTTGGTGGCTAGACAGATGGCTCAGCGAGTGAGAGCACTGTGGCTCTTGTAGAGGTCTCAGGTTTGGGCCTCGAAATCTACATGGAGCCTCACAATGATCTGTAACTCCAACTCCAGGGTTTTAGATTTCTTAACAAACAAAAAACAAAGTAGCATTTAAAACTATCCTGCTTTTTAAAATTCAACACATCTGTTCTTCTCCTGTTGTGTGGCTTCATTTTGAAGGACAAAGGCAATTGCAGTCATTTCATTTTTAGTTTCAGAACTCTGGCCTCAGTGGATACTATGTGCATGTAAGCACACATACATACAAACAAACATTCACATAAAATGAAATAAATATATCTTTAAAATATATATTAATTTTGGTCATGACAAGTTTTCAGAAATAAGCAAAAAATAAATGGTGGTAGTTACCTTGATAAAGAGCAGTTGCGATTATGAAATGAATGGGAAACTCATCTCTTATTATGTATCATTTATGTACAATATTCCTGTCCTATCTGTGACATATACATATCTCATTAAAATCTTATAAGTGACATAGAAACAAAGCTATTTTTCTTTTTGAAACTTCTTCTTTCCTTGTCTTATTATTGCATTAATACTTCTTTAGTACTTCGCTTGGTTTGAGATCTGACTCCCTTCTCCTGTAGCTGTCATGGTAGGACACCATGCAAACTGTAGTCTTATGTGTCCTTGCCACTTGGCTTTGATTTAAGTTTGCCTGGTGGGCAAAACTGTAACGATAGTGGAGGTCAGAGCTGGGCACAAACTTGGGAGAGTGTTTTCCCCTTTGCTGCTGGGAAACAGCTCTGGTTGCTGCTACTCAGGTCCTCCAGTTCCAGCCATGGCTAGGGTTCCAACAGACAGCCCATGGTGAATGCAGCTCTTGTCTCACTGAAGGCAAGAGTGTCATGCCTTCCTTTGTCCTCCTGTCTCAAATGTATTGACAGCTTTCTGCTGTTTAGTATCTTTAGGTAACACTTTCTTGTTTGCTCCTTTGGGTTATTCGAGCATCTCCTAATTATTTTCTATATCAACATATGAGTCTTTGGATTTTCTTGTACGTTGGGACTCTGTTTTGTTAAATGGGCATCAGTTGATCAATTCAACCGTTAAGATTACTTGCCCATCTTGCTCAGGAATGACAGATCTTTGCAGCCACATCTCACCTAGCAGGCTACAAGTACAAAAGTCATGACTGATGAGTCATAGGGTACCTGGGACTGATGACAGGGTGCTGTGCAGTAGCCTGGATATCCAATGGAAACAGGTCATAACTGATTAGGGCTGGTCTTGAGCTTACCAGCTGGCACCTAGGATGAAGCCCACTGCAGCTACAGCCCATGCTGCTTACCCTGCTGGGAGACAGAGACAGGGCAGGTGGTAGCTGCCTTCAGGCTACAAGCACAAAGATCAAGTCTGGTGAGCTTTTAGGCATCGTACATATAGGGTAGGGAGATGTGTGGCGCCAGGAGCTGCTCCCCACTCCCACTCTCTCCCACTGACGACACCCTGCCTAGCCACAAGATCACCTTGACTTTGGGCAACAAGAGGATATCAGAGAGGAGTCTCTGCAATGGTCTAGCATTGATGGTGCTTCAGAGGCCAGAGGCTTTGAGCTGTTTGGGTGGTATATATGCATATGTATATGAATATGTACATGAATATGCATATGAATATGTATATGCATGTGTGTATATATCTGTATCTATATCTGTTTGTGTGCCTATTTATATATCTATGTCTATATCGAATCTATCTATATCTATCTATCTATAGACCATACAGTTTCCAATGCCACTATGATGAAAGAATGTTCAATGGAGAGGTGAGACAGATGGAGCAGTGAGCAGTGATGAGTATGCAATGGAGAAGGGCGGAACTAGGAACAAGAAGGCAGCGACAGGTGTGCGAGAGGACTGTGGTAGGCTGGGGAACACGCTATTGCTGAGTAGGGCAGATGGGGTGGTGTGTAGCAGCTTAGAGCTGGCATAGACCCAGCCTCTGAGCACTCTGCACAGATGCAAAAGTACCCGGATTTTGAGCCATGACAGTATGTCCAAGATGAAAAATGTTTCATTTCCAGGATTGGAACCCCTTGAAAGACCTCTATGATCAGTACTGCCCCTGGAGGCCGCTTTGGTATCTGTGGTCCACTGCCCCAGGCCACATTACGTCTGAGATTCATGTGGTCATCTGTGGTCCTATAGAAGCTAGATGCCCTGGCCCAAGTTACCACCAAAGGCCATGTCAGGATCTGCAACTGGGGGTCATGTTGATGCCCATGGCCAGGTTATTACCAAAGGCCATACAAATGTTTGGGCTCTGTGCTGCAGCCTGAAGGCATGTTGATGTCAGTGGGCCATGCTTCTGTCTGGGGCCGTATTGATGAGAGTGGCCTGTGCTGCCACCTGAGGCCATGTTGATGCCCTTGGCTGGTTCCGCCACCAAGGGCTCTGCCCATGCCGTGGCAAAAAGCCTATGTACTTTTAAAAGCCACTGGAGACGATGTTCATGTCTGTGGCTTGGGCTATCACCAGAAACAATATGTATGTCCATTATCCATGTTTCTGCTTACTATAAAGGATAAGGAATCTAATTTTGCCATGGTATTGATGGTTGCAGACTCACAGTTGAGAAAGAGGGACATAGAAGGCTTCTGTGACAACTCCTAACCTTTCCTCCCCACCCCTGAAAGTAACAGCCTAGACAGAAAGCCATTGAAGAAAACTCTTAAAAATTGTGATAAGATAAAGATGCTGAAGTCTAGCTCTCCACAGCTGATGACTTCTGTTTGGGTCGAGGGTGGGGAAAGACTCAGTTTTCTTTAAGGTGCAGGCCACTAGGATCTTGACCATGCTCCAGTAAGTATATGGGCAACACAAATTGGACCTTTCTCTTTTTCTTCTTTTTAGGGGTACAGGAAGTCACAGGGTTGCAGTGGACGTGGGAGGACTGGAAAGTGAGGTTGCTTGGAGTTTGTGATATAAAATCCCTCAAGTAATCGATAAAAATATTATGAAAAATATTATCGAAAGTATCGGAGGCAATTGTACACTTCTTCTGCAATTATTCCATATAGTTTTGTATATTACTTAAATTACTTGGTCCATGTCATGGTTTGTATATACTATTCTATATCAACTCCTCTCTGAACTTTCTGCCATCCGTAAACCACGCCATTCTCCTATAGATAGCTATTTGCTGAATAACAGTCTGAGAAAGTGGTTGGGAAAGCAAGTGTGGGCAGCACAAATCTTTGTTATGATTGTGCTTCGACTTCCTTTCTAAAATTTCTGTCAGGAGATAGTTTTATTTATTTGCCTCACGGATAGGCTTATCAGTTTATTTGTCTTGTATAGCAATGTCCTGGGAAATGAATGCTTATTAATCTTACTTTGCCCGCTTTGAACTGTAACTTTAAAACAGCACCCGACGGTTATTGCCATCTCCCCTCCTTGTATACCAGTTCACTAGTTTTAACGATGGTGTGTCTACTTCATTGCTCTTCTGGCCTACGTTGAGTGCCTCTCTGTACAACTTGCTGTTTCAAACAAGGAATCAGTGATTCCTGGACTTTAGGGCAGTGTCCTCTTCCTTTGTAGAATTCCAGTCTCTGCCTGAGGTCTGGTAAGGCATGCATCTATTATGCTTGGTTGAAACCAAGTCTCACCATATTTCTCATCATTTCAAATTTGCCACTGTAGTAGCCAAATACAATTTAAGGTAAAAATCTCCTTGTTTTTATCCAGAGTTTTAGAGAGGGGGAATATGAGATAGGAACACCTTTACTTTTCAAGCTTTAACTGGAAGTCTCAGGGCATTGGCTATCACATTTATAGTGTGGATTTGGACCTCACCCCCGTGACTTTTGATTTAGGAAGTCTAGAGTAGTTGAGCGTCAGAGTTTTAACTGATACACACTTTGGGACATACATTGGTATGGAACTCCAAGTGCAGACAGTGAATTTAATAGTACAGCCATGCCTGACTTCCCTAAGCTGGTGATAGATTTGAATCCTCACTCATGGATACTCTTAAATGTTGTGCTTAGGGAACTTGGCATGTTTTGTGATGTTGCCGTGTAAAGATTTTCAAAAAAATCTAGTGCCAATGTTTATGACCACTGACACAAGGGGGCAAGCTTTATCTTTTCTCCTCAAATAATGAATTTCAATGCAACTTGATTTAGCTTTGCAATCAGCCTCAGGTTTTTTTCTACATATCATTAACACATGGTCTTGCACGCTCATGATATAAATGAACAGGCACAACTTTGCATAAAAGTCTAACCATAGCTTTTGTCTCTAAACTACTTATGCAGTAGATCTCTGAAATATTAGAGTGACCTTTGACATTTGTCTAATAATAGCCCACCTGAATGATTTTCACTTTGGCCAACTTATTTTCAAGTTTGACACTTTAATGACTTCTTCATTTGTATCAATGTTCCTCCTTCTAGGACAGAGATTGGCTCAGTCAATGACGTGATCCTTTGGGCAAAAAGGTCAGGGTCCCTAATGGAGGAGAAATGACTGAAGAGCTAAAGGAGCTGAAGGGGTTTGTAACCCCATAGGAAGAACAACAATATCAACCAACCAGACCCCCCAGAGCTCCCAGGGAGAAATCACCAACTAAAGAGTACACATGGAGTGACCCATGGCTCCAACCACATACATATGTAGCAGAGGATGGCCTTGTCAGACATGAATGGAAGGAGAGGCCCTTAGTTCTGTGAAGGCTCAATGCCGCAGTGTAGGGTAATGCCGGGGCATGGAGGTGGGAGTGGGTAGGTGGGAGGGGCACCCTAATAGAAGCAGGGGAAGGGAAGATGTGATAGGGGGTTTCAAGAGGGGAAACCAGAAAGGGGATAACATTTGAAATGTAAATAAAGAAAACATCTAATAGAAAAAAAGGGGGGGGAAGGTCAAAAATCTCTTGAAACTACGATTTACATTATTCTAGAGAAAGCTGGAGATTTTAGAGGTAGTAAATTCTTTATTTCTCCCTGTCCCTTTGTCTTTCTATACCTGTCTATCCCTCACTTCTTTTCTGGTATTGAGGATCAGACTATGCAAGCTGACTGCCATGAAGCTACACCTAGAGCTCTGATTATGTGGTAATAAAATCTGCGCTTTTATAACTTTGGGGAAAGGACTTAAAATATAAAGTTTCGGAAGCGGTGTCTCAGAAAACAGTTTAATCTATTGCTTGAAGACCATGAGCACTCTCCCCCTTCCAATAGTGTCATTTCTGCTGTTTACATACTGCAAGCCATGGTGCATGGTGAGTGTAAACCTGAGTCCTTGCTGGGAGTTAAAGCTTAAGTCCACTGGAAGTGCTGTCTATATTAATAATATGTTCTGATGACTAGTATAATTATTCTCTTCCAACAAGTATATGATGCTGTCAGTTTGCTGAGGGAATGGACCCTTAGTCTTCACAGACGTTTTAGAAGCATTTACAGACTATGTACACAGGTCGTATGTTTGGGAAGAATGCTTGAAAATACGCATAGTTGTCCCAAGAGCCTGAAGAGACGGGCATGGCCGTCTTTTCAATTCTTGCGAGCTTTTTTCTTTAAAGGCCTTATCTAGTAAACTGAGTTCATGACTGTTTAGATAACTATGAACGTCCTACAGATACATCCCTCATGATCAAGGAGAAAATGAATCTGAATCAAGTAGGTGAGTTGCCTTAAAAGTCAGCTAAAACAAATGAAAAAACACGATGGTTAAATAGCAAGATGACATCACCCAGCTGTTCGATATCTCATGGTTCACTGGGGCCTGATCCCTGGGGTGGTAGGCGACTTCAATGGAGGTGCTGCAGTCTGCTGCCCTGAATCCATTCCACAGCCTGGCTAGCCATTGCAGCCTCCATCACTTACACGCAAAGAACATTTTCTTCCCGATCTGGCTTAATGCTTCAGAACAAATCAGAGATTCATTCCGTGATGTGAGTGTCACGCAGCTTGCAAGTCCAGACCCCTCCTGGTACGTATGTGTCACTACAGTCGTGTGACATTTGAGTTTCCAGGAGGGAAACTCACATACAGACCCTCACACATGGGACTACAAGAATTCTGTTGGATGCGTACAGTGGACAGTATCCGCTGTAAAGTTCTATCTCCTTGACAGTCCCATGTGGGTATTTTCTTTTTGTGAACTTTAGTTTGCTTTGTCTTTTTTTCTTGACGCTTTCAATCATACACATATGAAGTCCATTCTGATTACCACTAATCCTCAGTCTTTAACGTCCTTCTCCACAGCCTCCCTGCAAATCCCTTTCCCAGATGCATGTCCTGTTTGTGAAAGCCACCAACTTTAACCGGGCTGTCTGTGTGACTGTGGCACCCTAGCTTCATGGTTTTCTTTTTCTCATGTTCTATTACGTTACAGAAGTCTGCCGATTTTTCTCACTCACAATATGAGGTTATGAACAGTGATGGCTGCAATTTTACTGACAGGCTATGCTTGCCATAGTGCCGCCACAGTGCAGGCCTTGATAGCTGCATGCCATCGATCAGAGACTAAACTTATTTATTTATTTATTTATTTATTTATTTTCCTTTTCTTCATTTTTATTAGATATTTTCTTTATCTACATGTCATATAATAGCTTCTTTCCCAGTTTCCCCTCCAAAAAAAAAAAAAAAAAAAAAACCAAACAAACCCCTGGTCCCTCTCTCCTCCCCCTGCTCGCCACCCCACCCTCTCCCGCTTCCTGGCCCTGGCATTCCCCTACACTGGGGCATAGACCCTTCATAGGGCCAAGGGCCTTTCTTCCCATTGATGACCGGTTAGGCCATCCTCTGCTATACATATGCTGCTGGAGCCATGAGTCCCACCATGTGTACTCTTTGGTTGGTGGTTTAGTCCCTGGGAGCTCTGAGGGTACTAGGTAGTTCATATTGTTGTTCGTCCTAAGGGGCTGCAAACCCTTCGGCTCCTTGGGTCCTTTCTCTAGCTGCTTCATTGGGGACCCTGTACTTAGTTCAATGGATGGCTGTAAGCCTCTACTTCTGTGTTAGTTGGGCACTGGCAAAGCCTCTCAGGAGACAGCTATATCAGGCTCCTGTCAGCCAGTACTTGCTGGCACCCACAATATTGTCTGGATTTGATGACTGAATATGGGAAGGATTCCCAGGTGGAACGGTCTCTGGATTGTCCTTCCTTCAGTCTCTGCTCCATAGTTAGTCCCTGCAATTCTTTCCATGGGTATTTTGTTCCCCCCTTTTAAGAAGGAATAAAGTATCCACATTTTGGTCTTCCTTCTTCTTGAGTTTCTTGTGGTTTGTGGATTGTTCTTTGTATATTCCAATCTTCTGGGATAATATCCACTTATCAGAGAGTGCATACCATGTGTGTTCTTTTGTGATTGGGTTACCTCACTCAGGATGATATTCTCCAGATCCATCCATTTCCCTAAGAATTTCATAAGTTCATTGTTTTTAATACCTGAGTAGTACTCCATTGTGTAGATGTATCACATTTTCTGTATTCATTCCTCTGTTGAGGGACATCTGGGTTGTTTCTAATTTCTGGCTATTATAAATAAGGCTGCTATGAACATGGTGGAGCATGTGTCCTTATTACATGTTGGAGCATCTTCTGGGTATATGCCCAGGAGTGGTATAGCTGGGTCCTCTGGTAGTACTATGTCCAATTTCTGGAGGAACCATCAAAATGATTTCCAGAGTGGTTGTACCAGCTTGCAAAACCACCAGCAATGAAGGAGTGTTCCTCTTTCTCCACAACTTCCTTGCCAGCATCTGCTGTCACCTGAGTTTTTTATCCTAGTCATTCTGACTGGTGTGAAGTAGAATCTCAGGGTTGTTTTGATTTGCATTTCCCTGATGACTAAGGATGTTGAGCATTTCTTTAGGTGCTTCACAGCCATTTGGTGTTCATCAGTTGAGAATTCTTTGTTTAGCTCTGTACCCCATTTTAAATAGAGTTATTTGGTTCTCTGGAGTCTAACTTCTTGAGTTCTTTGTATATATTGGATATTAGCCCTCTATCAGATAAAGGGTTGGTAAAGATCTTTTCCCAATTTGTTGGTTGCCGTTTTGTCCTATTGACAGTGTCTTTTGCCTTATAGAAGCTTTGCAACTTTATGAGGTCCCATTTGTCAATTCTTGATCTTAGAGCAGAAGCTATGGCTGTTCTGTTCAGGAAAATTTCCCCTGTGCCCATGTGCTCAAGGCTCTTCCTCACTTTCTTTTCTATTAGTTTCAGTGTATCTGGTTTGATGTGGAGGTCCTTGATCCACTTGGACTTGAGCTTTGTACAAGGAAATAAGAATGGATCGATTTGCATTCTTCTACATGCTAACCGTCAGTTGTGCCAGCACCATTTGTTGAAAATGCTGTCTTTTTTCCACTGTATGGTTTTAGCTCCTTTGTCAAAGATCAAGTGGCCATAGGTGTATGGGTTCATTTCTGGGTCTTCAATTCTGTTCCATTGATCTACCTGCCTGTCACTGTACAAATACCATGCAGTTTTTAATCACAATTGCTCTGTAGTACAGCTTAAGGTCCAGGATGGTGATTCCACCAGAGGTTCCTTTATTGTTGAGAATAGTTTTCCCTATCCTGGGTGTTTTGTCATTCTAGATGAATTTGCAAATTGCTCTTTCTAAGTCTGTGAAGAATTCAGTTGGAATTTTGATGAAGATTGCATTGAATCTGTAGATTGCTTTTGGCAAGATGGCCATTTTTACTATATTAATCCTGCCAATCCAAGAGCATGGGAGATCTTTCCATCTTCTGAGATCTTCTTCAATTTCCTTCTTCAGAGACTTGAAGTTCTTGTCAAACAGATTTTTTACTTGCTTAGTTAGAGTCACACCAAGGTATTTTTTATTATTTGTGACTATTGTGAAGGGTGTTGTTTCCCTAATTTCTTTCTCTGCCTGTTTATCCTTCGTGTAGAGGAAGGCCACTGATTTGCTTGAGTTAATTTTATATCCAGCTACTTTGCTGAAGTTGTTTATCAGGTTTAGGAGCTCTCTGGTGGGACTAAATGTTAAACACAAGATTTTGTAGCTAGTGTGTGGAGCTGCTAGTATTCAAAATTATGTTTGTTTGATTCTAAACCTGCAGCCTCTTTTCTACATCACTTTATGATATTTTACTTTATTCTTCATTAGACATGCAAGGCAGAAGGAGAGATTGCTTTCCTGTGCATCTCTAATGTTCTACTGTGGCCCTTGGCCAGACTGCTTGGGGTATCAGAGCGATTTACCACTTTCAAGGGACCAAAGCAAGTAAAGGATGGCTCCCTATGGAGTTCAAGAGTGATGTGTGGGTTTGCTGGTATAATTTGTCAAGCCAAGTGATGGAGATTGTGCCCACATAAAGCTAGCTGACACAAAGCTGCCCACAGCTTAGGGGCCTGATTTTGCACAAGTGAACTTAAAGCTTAGGATAAAGACATCTGACTCCACATAGGGGCTGACCCGTTAAAAAAACGCCTGCTGTCCTTCACAAATCTCAGAGATTTGATCAGGGAAGCAGCAAGCAGATTTAGCTTGGCATGCGAAGCTTCACCATGAAAACATTCCAAGTATGCAACCTAGACTTGTTTTTCCCCCCAAAGAGGACTAATATGGAAATCGTGGCTCATAGACACCACTCCGGAAGTTCTTCACATTATTATGAATGCCATTTTTCTCATAATCTAAATGTACATGCAGTGCAGTTAATAAAATCGTCTAGATATGTGTTTATTAAAAACCAAAGTTGGGCTTACGCTGTAATTTTACAGTATCAATGATAGTAAAAGCCAACTTCATTGAGGTGAGAGTGTTCATGAGAACTAGTCTGAGTGCTAAGTCTCAAGATTAAACGATTCTTCAGAAACTAGAACCAAATTCCTTTACTAAGACTGCCTATCTCATTGCTGAACTATTTTAAAACCTTTTATTTGTTCTTTGTAAC
>JADRCD010121192.1:0-14639 GCA_019843815.1 Montemys delectorum
TTCAACGATCCCATACCTAGACTCACAACAATGAACTCCAGGAAAGGGTCAAACTAATGTCACTATGCAGTAGTTATGTTTGAGGAAATAGATGTTTCACCCGATCACAATGTATACATGCTCTGAAACATCATATGGGAACTCAACATATACAGTTTCCAGGAATCAAGTAAAAAAACCTTTTGATAGAAGAAAACAAACAACAAGAACAGGCAAGTGATAGCATTCAAGTTGTGCTCTAATCTGTGCCCAACCCTTAGAGCGTCTAATATCGCCAAACTCCTTTGGGTTGAATCACCCAGGCCTCTGCCTGATGGCTTAACTCCCATCATTTGACAGGATCTGACCGAAAGGATGCTCACTACATGTCTGTTTGAATAAATAAACAGATGAAGAAAGTTCTGCTCATACAGAAAAACAGCTATTATCTATCTATTTCAAATCAATATGTAAAACATTTTAAATACCTTTTTAAATTTAAATACGAGCTGGGTATGGTGGCACATGCTTGAAACCCCAGACTCACCAGGAGCATTAGGTGGGTTGATGGCCTCGAGTTTAAGGCTAGCTGTAGCTACATGGATTCCAGGACAGGGTTACAAAGAGAGGCATTATCCACATAGAAAGAAAGGTGAACAGACAGACAGACAGAGAGGAAGATAGACAAGACAGACAGACAGACAGACAGGAGGACAGAGGAGATTAGGTACTGCAATGTAATGCTGTTTCCATACTGCTCGTGTTTAATTAGACCACATGAATACTTAGAAAAGTGAAGGCAGTCCAACACAAAATCAGTTATTTTTTTTTTAAGGATTTGTTTATTTACTTATTTAACATATATGAGTATACTGGAGTTGTACAGATGGCTGTGAGCCATCATGTGGCTGCTGGGAATTGAGCTCCAGTCCCATTTGCTCTGGCCCCACTCGCTCTGGCCCCACTCACTCCAGCTCAATCATAAAGTTACTTTAAAAACTGATTTTTTTTTTTGCTGGGTGGTGGTGGCACATGCCTTTAATCCCAGCACTTGGGAGGCAGAGGCAGGTAGATTTCTGAGTTTGAGGCCAGCCTGGTCTACAGAGTGAGTTCCAGGACAGCCAGGGCTACACAGAGAAACTCTGTCTCGAAAAAAAAACAAAACAAAACAAAAAAAAACTGATTTTTTTAAATATTATTTTTGGTAACTGGATTGTTACCAAATTCTCACGCACAAACTTTGTAGATTATTAAGAGCCGTGTCACAATATCAAAAGATTGGATATGCTTGAGATTCTCATCAGGACTGTTAAACAACTTCTTAAATTATTTTCTTTTAAAATTTAGTTATTTATTTTATGTGAGTACACTGTAGCTATCTTCAGACACACCAGAAGAGAGCGTCAGGTCTCATTACAGATGGTTGTGAGCCACCATGTGGTTGCTGGGATTTGAACTCAGGACCTCTAGAAGAACAGTCAGTGCTCTTAACTGCTGAGCCATCTCTCCAGCCCTATAAAGCAACTTCTTAATAAGTCTACTCTACTCCAGTGCATACTGATTTATTCATTTATTTTATGGATATGAGTACACCATTGTTCTCTTCGGACACACCAAGAGAGGGCATCAGACCCCATTGCAGATGGTTGTGAGCCACCATGTGGTTGCTGGGAATTGAACGCAGGACTTCTGGAAGAGCAGTCAGTGCTCTTAACCACTGAGCCATCTCTCCGGCCCCCCCACTCCTTTTTTTTTTAATGATTTATTTATTTATTTTATGTATATGAGTACACCATTGCTCTCTTGAGACACACCAGAAGAGGACTCCAGTGCATACTGAATTCTGCTTTTGATGCTAACATAAAACAAATCTCTTCTTATCCATGGTATTCTCTGCATGTCATTTATTTTGCTTGAGGTCTGAGTTTTCTGTTGTTTTCTTTTGGAAACAACAGTCTCACTATGCAGCCCTGGCTAGACTAGCACACTATGCAGGCCAGACTGCCCTGGAACTCACAGAGATCCTCCTGCCTCTACCTCTGATGTGTTGGGATTAAGGTATGCAGCACCATGCCCTGCTATTCAGCACCATGCCCTGTTATTCTGCAGTTACTAGGACACTCTTATAACCATCATCTCACTCTTACAACCCCAAGAAGGATGAATGGTGATTATCATTTTCAAGACACCAAATCTGAACTTGAAACAGCTAGCCAGTAAATGGTGAAAACAGTGAGACAATGTCATCTTATTCCCATTTCTGCTTTCTCTTGTTATCCTGCCCACACCCTGGGCTCCACGCCCTCCTAGATACAGAACCCTAAATATGTTCTATCAGGTTTTCACTCTAACAGTTCAGTACTCTCTCAATGCTCCAATCTGTTTTGGGCACAACTGTTTTTTGTAAACTGCAAAGTGTTGCATGAATAGAAATTATATTACTATTTACTTACAGGTATTTAACCTTGCAAGATCAGAAACACACACATCACCAGAATAAAAATGAAGAAATTAGTCACTGCCTCTTTTCTTGTAGTTTTTCCTGTCTTGCACACTCTCTCTTGCTCTCTCTCTAACACTACTTCTCTCATTAACAGTGGATATTAATATCCATGTGTAAAATCACTTCAAAAAATTTTACAATGACTATAAATAGTTCTTTCAAAGTGAGAATGTGTACTGGCTGGTTTTGTGTGTCAACTTGACACAGGCTACAGTTATCACAGAGAAGGGAGCTTCAGTTGGGGAAGTGCCTCCATGAGATCCAGCTGTGGGGCATTTTCTCAATTAGTGATCAAGGGGGTAGAGCCCCTTGTGGGTGGTGCCATCCCTGGGCTAGAAGTCTTGGGTTCTATAAGAAAGCAGGCTGAGCAAGCCAGGAGAAGCAAGCCAGCAAGGAACATCCCTCCATGGCCTCTGCATCAGCTCCTGCTTCCTGACCTGCTTGAGTTCCAGTCCTGACTTCCTCTGGTGATCAACAGCCATGTGGAAGTAAGCTCAATAAACCCTTTCCTTCCCAACTTGCTTCTTGGTCATGATGTTTGTGAAGGAATAGAAATCCTGACTAAGACAAATTGGTACCAGGAGTGGGGTATTCCTGTGACAACCTGACCATGTTTTGGGGAGGATTGTGAAAGGACCTTAGAACTTTGAGCTAGAAGAGCCACTGATTGTTAAGAACTCTGTGGGATATTCTGTAGGAGCTTGAAAGATCATGTTGAGAACACTGCAGAGATGGAGATCTGGCTTGTGAAATTTCAGAGGGAAGATTAAAGACTCTTATCAGGGCCATGTTGTTTTGATTGTGAAGATTCTGTGGTTCTGGTTAGCTGGAGCTGAAGTATCAGCTGTGATTAACAAGATACCAGAACTACTAAAGTGAAAACTTTGCATTACTGGGACTATTGATGCTGGTTAGCTGGAGCTAAAAAATCAGCAGTGATTAAAAAGATACCAGCATCACTGAGGTGACATCTTCTGAAAAGTGTTTTCTGAGAACACAAAGAAGTTGTGTTCCAGAGATAGCCAAGGTTGTAACTTGTGCTGCAACAGGACTTGGTAATGTATAAGAGTCACCAGATGGTACTGGTTTTGACAGCACGAAGGGGTCATGGAAAACAGCTGAGGCTGGGCACAGTGAGAGGCCATAGAAGGCCATTGGTGAAGATGCAGCCTCAGTTTACAATTCATGGCCCAGGACTAAAGGTGTCACACAAAGGAGTTGAGACTTGGCACCGTGAAGACAGTCTATGAGAGGCTATTGGTAAAGCCTAGTTACAGCAGTGTTTTGGGAATGCCAGTACCATGCAATGACCACCAAGAACAGCAGCAGCAGTGGAGTACAGACATCTGGAGCCCGGAAGACAAGGTGTGTGCTACAAAGGACAGAGCTGGAGAAGTGACCCAAGCCCTTAGAAAAATCCAGAAGATCATGAGTAGATCCCAGACATTGGACGGTTGGAGTTTGATTTTTGCTTTTGATTGTGACTGTGCCCTGATATTTTTCCCTCTTAAAGGAAGAAAGTATTTTAGTGGAGCCCACAGTTAAGAGACTTTGAATTTTAAAAGATATTGGACATTTTAAATTGATTAAACTTTTAATATATAAAGACTGTGAGACTTTAGATCTTGGGGCTAAATAAAAAAGGAAGGGTTGAGACTTAATAGTGATGTGTTTGTGTGTCAAGTTGACAAGGGGTCAATTGTACTGGCTGGTTTTGTGTGTCAACTTGACACAGGCTGCAGTTATCACAGAGAAGGGAGCTTCAGTTGGGGAAGTGCCTCCATGAGATCCAGCTGTGGGGTATTTTCTCAATTAGTGATCAAGAGGGTAGAGCCCCTTGTGGGTGGTGCCATCCCTGGGCTAGAAGTCTTGGGTTCTATAAGAAAGCAGGCTGAGCAAGCCAGGAGAAGCAAGCCAGCAAGGAACATCCCTCCATGGCCTCTGCATCAGCTCCTGCTTCCTGACCTGCCTGAGTTCCAGTCCTGACTTCCTCTAGTGATCAACAGCAATGTGGAAATAAGCTCAATAAACCCTTTCCTCCCCAACTTGCTTCTTGGTCATGATGTTTGTGCAGGAATAGAAACCCTGACTAAGACATAATGCAACATAATGGTAGGCCACTTGCCTAGCATGTGCAAGGCACTGGGTTCAATTTCCAATAACACTTCCAAAAAAAGAAGAAAAGGAGAAGGAAGGAAGGTAGGGAGGGAAAGAGGAAGGTAAGAAAGAGAAAGAAGAAAGGAAGGGAAAACCTATGATCTTCTGAAGAGTACAAATGAGTTACTTTTAAGCCAGATACAATACTGCACCCCTGAAGTCCAGCCCTCTATATGAAAAGAAGCAGGAAGAGCTACACTGAGTTTCAGGCCCACCTGGCCTACGTAAGACTAAGTCAAAAGAAAAAAAAAAAAAAAATCTAGCTCCAAAAACTCTTCAATTCTATAGGGATCTTCAACTTTTTCGCCAATCCTTAGCCTGCCTGCCCACCCAGTCCTATGAATCTCACTGCCTCTCTGGATCCACCTGGGCAATCGTTTCTGCTTCCAGTTCCTCTTGTCATTGTTCTTACCTGGAAAGCTATTTAATTCCCCACCCCATCCCACTTTCCAGTACTAGGAGTTTGAACCTACGGCCTTGCTCGTGCTAAGTAATGTCGCTGTCTTCAGACACAAAAGAAGAGGGCATCGGATGCCCATGACAGATGGTTGTGAGCCACCATGTGGTTGCTGGGAACTGAACTCAGGACCTCCGGAAGAACAGTGCTAAGTCATCTCTCCAGCCCTCCGGATCCCTTTTCACTTCTTGTCCGAGACAGTCTTGCTAAGTTATTCGGGTTGCCTCTAAATTCATTCGGTAGTCCACGCAAACCTTTAATTTTCAATCCTCTTACTTCAGTCTCCAAAGTAGCTCAGACTACAAGATCTGTACGACAGGGCCCAGCTGCTTAATTTTTAAATTAGGGTTACATTTAAAAGTCAGTGCTTCGGGGGCAATAAACATATTCACAGTGAAACGCCCAATTTTTGCTGTTGTTGAAACATTAAATGTTCTTCTTTACCTCTATTTTTATTAAAAACACGATAAAACTCAGCATTCGAAAATTCAAGTAGTCAATGTAAAGGGAAGACAGTAAGTTCCTGGCTCATCTAGCGAGAGAAGCAAACTGATTCCCTAAGAAAGTCCTACCTTGCCGGGCGGTGGTGGCGCACGCCTTTAATCCCAGCACTTGGGAGGCAGAGGCAGGTGGATTTCTGAGTTCGAAGCCTGCCTGGTCTACAGAGTGAGGTCCAGGACAGCCAAGGCTACACAGAGAAACCCTGTCTCGAAAAAACAAAAAAGAAAAAAGAAAAGAAAAGAAAAAAGAAAGCCCGGCCTCAAGCAAGGGAAAGGCGTCTTTCTGAAAGGGTTGTCCCCCTTCTCGGCGACTGGCAGCATGTGGTGAGATCAGAGTTCCCTACCAGCTGGGTTCCAGGGCCCGAACCTGAGGACGCTCTTCCCGCCCAAACTTACCGCCATGGCGCCGCCCAAAGGACTGAAGATCCAGTACAATGGCCCCCCCAATGAATCCCTTAGAGATGTGGGTCCAACTTTTCCTTCCCAATTGTGGAAGTCAAGCCTCTCAAGAGACCAAAGCACACACTTCTCACTAGCTGAGGCAATCGCAAAGCTCCTTGGATTACACCCAGTGCATCTCCGGGACAGCAGGGAGTTGTAGTTCCCAGACAACGAGTCCTGAAGGCCAACGAGCGTGTGTGGACTACAATTCCCAGAAGACAACGCGATACCGGAAATTATCTGTAGCCATAGGCCTACTCCCAGGTGACCCCGGCAGTGATGTCACCTTACGTTGAACTACAAGATCCGTGATGCAGTTCGGGATGATGCAAGTGCGCTCCAAAGTAGGTGGAATTAGGAACTTCAACCGTGGAGCTGTCCATCTGTCAGGATGCCAGGATGCGGAATTGATTACTATGCAGCAAGTGAGGCGCTAATTATGGCTTGCCACTATGCACAGCTCAGCATGTAGACATTTAATAGCACTTACCAAACAATCTGCACCTTTAGGCGAGAGATCGGAAACCCACCAGTTCTCAAAGCTTGGCTCAGTCCACTCATAAGACACAATTTAAGTACTCACCCGCTTATGTAGCTATGTGCAAATATGCAAAAATATTTCCATCAGCACAAAAAATATTCTTTTGAGCAGACCTGATGAGAAATAGCTTTTACTCTCTGGTGTTCCGATTAATATCAAGTAATCAAGTAAACATTAAGTGTCTGCAAAGCACTTTAAAAGACGTGAAAAGCTCAAACATGTGGCTACCAACAATACTAAAGAATTTTTTTAAAAAGATTTATTTACTTATTTTATGTATATGAGTACATTGTAGCTGTACAGATGGTTGTGAGCCTTCATGTGGTTGTTGGGAATTGAATTTTAGGACCTCTGCTCACTTCGGTCAATCTGGATCCCTCCATCCCTGCTCACTCTGACCCAAAGATTTAATTGTTATTATAAATAAGTACACTGTAGCTGCTTTCAGACATACCAGAAAAGGGCGTCAGATCTCATTACGGGTGGTTGTGAACCACCATGTGGTTGCTGGGATTTGAATTCAGAACCTTTGGAAGAGCAATCAGTCCTCTTACCTGCTGAGCCATCTCGCCAGCCCAAGAATTTTTTTCACAAGTAATTGTATAGAAATATAAAATTTAATAATGGTATAATGTGTACCTGGTTATGATATGAGCGCAATAAAAAATTTTTTGGATGAAAGAAAGAGCCCTAGGCTACAAAGAAGAAAGCTCTGTCAACACCTTCTTGTAACTATTAACAATTTAGAAATCACTCAACACCTCAGGTATGGGCTAAATGTGTCCTATATATTCCATGAAGTGCTCTGTTCTTTATCTCTCTTTTAAAAAAAAAAAATCTAGCTAAATGTAGTTGTCTGTTTATCAACAGACTTCGAGCTTCATGACAGTATCGTGCTTAGCAGTATCTGACACACGGCAGGTACTTTGTAATATTTTTGAATGAGTAAGAGAATCTCATCCTCCATAGCTTTTATAACCGATGTTGTACTTTTTTAAAGATTTATTTATTTTTATTTATATGAGTACACTGCAGCTGTCTGCAGACACACACCAGAAGAGTGCATCCTGTTACAGGTGGTTGTGAGCCACCATGTGGTTGCTAGGAATTGAACTCAGGACCTCCGGAAGAGAAGTCAGTGCTTTTATCCACTGAGCCATCTATCCAGCCCCGATGTTGTACTTTAACAATTGTGACCTAGCCTGTCCTATATGTCATCACAAATCCATTGACAATTGAACTCTTTCATGTAGCAAATTACTTATTAAGCAC
The DNA here is from genome assembly GCA_019843815.1 of Montemys delectorum. Taxonomy (NCBI): domain Eukaryota; kingdom Metazoa; phylum Chordata; class Mammalia; order Rodentia; family Muridae; genus Montemys; species Montemys delectorum. The sequence continues at coordinate 7,851 of JADRCD010121192.1, forward strand.
TTCCCATGAGCCTGACACAGAACCAGAACAGAATAGAGAACATGGGGCTGGCGAGATGGCTCAGCGGGTAAGAACACTCTGACTGCTCTTCCGAAGGTCCTGAGTCGGGTCCCAGCAACCACGTGGTGGCTCACAACCACCCGTAATGAGATCTGATGCCCTCTTCTGGTGCGTCTGAAGACAGCTACAGTGTATTAGGGAGCGAGCAGGGCCCGAGCGAGCAGGGCGGCAGAGGTCCTGAGTTCAATTCCCAGCAGCCACACACATGATGGCTCAAGCTACAGTGTACTCATATACATAAAATACACAAAATAAATCTTAAAAAAAAAAAAGAATAAAGAACAAAACAGACTAGTTACTGTCTTGTGGAGCATATTATTTAATGAACATGAGACATTAAAGCAAAAGTAAACACGTGATTCAGTCAATACAAACTATGCAAAACCACCTTCCTGCCTCCAAATGTATTCTTATTTCCCATTAAAATGACTAAAATCCATTTTTCTAAAGGGAACCAGGATAAGTGCTTGTCTAGCAGGTGCACAGTTCTAGGTTTGATCCCTAGATCCACAAAAGAGGACAACAGTCATTTGGATTCCATTCACTCAACAATATCCATTTAGCATCCTTTATGTACATGGCACTCTCCTCGTGCTGGAGAGGCACTTAAACACGACAGGCATGGTCGTATCTTTCCTGGCGAGTTGAGACTGAAAGGAAAAGGAGGACATTAAACCAGCAGGAACAATGAGAGCCCCACTCGGGTTTAAGCTCGGAAGGGCTTGGTGCTATGTTAGGAAGAGCATTCTGAAGAAGACCGGACCAGAATAATAGTGAAAACAGGAAGCCACCGCTGTTGTTCAGGAGTGTCTTTGACTATGGAAGCATTGGTTAAGAAGGTGAAAGAAATAAAAAATAAATAAAATAAAATAAAATGAAGTGTGGAGAATGGAGGAAGCGCTGGGTGAATGAAGTCCTGAAGTGAATGTGTGTCTTTGATAGGGCAAGATCATGTCAAGGACCCCAGTTCCTCAGCCCTACAGGAAAATCGGCACAGCCTCCCTCCCCCAAGGGTGAGATTTAAAAGGATAACAAAAGCCTTCCCTAGTCTGTGTACAGACGTTGATAGTACAAAAAACACTCACCTGGATATTTACCATTTGAATACTGCTTTCCCTACAGAGACTGCATCTACCAAGATTACCTACATCTGCCTCCTTGCTCAGTTGTGTATAATAACCCTGCCCCATTGTTTCTGTATGTCTAATGAACATGCTGAGCTACCTGGCTGCTTCCAGGTCTCCATCAGAGGAGCCCAGTCCACCCAATCCCAGCTTTTCTATGAATGTGTGTTTGTGGTTATCGATGCTTCATTCCCTGGCTTCCTCCAGTCAGGCCAAGTGCCAGGGGCTCAAGGGTGAATGCTCAATAAAAGAGCTGGAGAAAAGTGAACGAATACACTCATTGCATTAATGGAGGATGAAGCTGGAGAGACGGCTCAAGGATTAAGAGCACTTGCTACTTTCTTATTTAGTTAGTTTTAGTTTTTTGGTTTGTCTGTTTGTTCATTTGCTTCTTGAGACAGGGTTTCTCTGTATAGCCTTGGCAGTCCAAGAACTCACTCTGTAAACCAGGCTGGACTTAAACTCTTAGAGATTCTCCTGCCTCTAACTCCCCAGTGCTGGGATTAAAGGTATGTGGCACCATGTTTGTTTGTTTGTTTGGGGGGGTGAGACAGGATCTCCCTATGTAGTCCTGACTGTCCTGGAACTCACTATATAGACCAGACTGGCCTCGAACTCACTGAGATCATTTGCATCTGCTTCCCTGGAGCTGGGATTAAAGACATTTACAACACCGAACACCAAGAGTTTGGCTTTTATTATTATTATTATTATTATTTATTTATTTATTTATTTATTTATTTTATGTGTATGAGTACACTGTAGCTGTACAGATGGCTGTGAGCCACCATGTGGTTGCTGGGATTTGAACTCAGGACCTTCAGAAGAGCAGTCAGTGCTCTTACACGCTGAGCCATCTCGTCAGCTCCCCCTTTTTTTAAAGATTTATTTATTATTATATCTAAGTATCCTGTAGCTGTCTTCAGACACACCAGAAGAGGGCATCAGATCTCATTACGAGTGGTTGTGAGCCACCATGTGGTTGCTGGGATTTGAACTCAGGACCTTCGGAAGAGCAGTCAGGGCTCTTAACTGCTGAGCCATCTCGCCAGCCCTGTTTTTGTTTTTGCTTTTGTTTTTGTTTTTGTTTTTTCAGGGTGGGGCAGAGCACTTGTTACTCCAGCACCTACATGATGGCTCACAACTATCAGTAACTCCAATTCCAGGGAATCTAACACCATTTTCTGGGCTCTGAGAGCACCAGGCATATGCACATGGTACACTAACATACATACTGGCAAACACCCACACACATTAAAAATATTAAAGGGCCGGGCTGTGGTGGTGCACACCTTTGATCCCAGCACTTGGAAGGCAGAGGCAGGCAGATTTCTGAGTTCGAGGCCAGCCTGGTCTACAGAGTGAGTTCCAGGACAGCCAGGGCTACACAGAAAAACCCTGTCTCAAAAAAAAAAAAAAAAAAAAATTAAAGAAAATGAAAATGTTCATGAGTAGTAATATGACTTTTTGACAGGAATTACTAATTTCTTGCTAGGTCTTATGGCCTACCCTCTATCAATAAATGAAATTAGAAAGGTAGCATCATGGATAAGAGCTCCAGCTGTGAATCAAACAGATCAACATCATCATTTCCAGAGGTCACAACTAACTACCTTTTAAAGGTAATAATAACATGTACCTCACTGGATTGCTATGAGGATGAAAGAAGCCATGTGTGTACAGACCCTGTGTCTGCATGCACATGTGTCTGTAAGCATCTTAAAATGTTAACTATCTATGGCATTAGAAAAATAAGTCCAAAAACATTAGTCCAATGCAATGGGAAAAGCTTTCCCCATGCTTCTAAGAAGCAGTAATTGAACTAATTGAGCTGGTTACGGTGGTATAATTGTGCCCTATGCCTTTTCTGATTACCTAACCACATTAACATTCATACTTCAAAACTCTTAATAGAACTCGGTTTCTTCCTGTTTTTCCCACCCTCCACCTGAACCTGCCCCACTGGTTATTTCATTCAATATAGTACATTTTCTAAATTTAGATGTGTAAGGCTATAATTAATTTTGGCTTGTCTGAGTCTTGCTACCCCATTGTTTTTCATGCCTATCCTCCTAATTTCTCTATACTGAAATGACAAGGGGTTGTGAGGAAGGGACTATGCGCATTTCTCAAGAGAGATGCCCAGGTACATGACACTCAATGACTATTCACTATTAGCTTTAGTTTATAAGTGCTTTCCTTCTCTTATATTCATGTCCCACCTTTATCTTTACACTTCTCCAATTTCCCTCACACTGGCCTCACTATGCAACCCAGGCCGGCCTCTAGATCACTTTGTAGCCAAACCTCGCCAAGCACACATGATCTTCCTGCTTCGATCGCCCAGAGTCTCAAATCACAGGTGTGAACCATCACACACAGCTGAACTTTTTTTTTCCCCCATGATCTAAGCAATAAGAAAAATAAAGGGAAGAAAAAATAATCCTTTTAAGACTTAAAAGCTCAATGGACGGCAACATTATTCTGTGTGGCACTTCCAACACAGCTCGTGAGTCAGCTGGGGTTGGGGTGTGTGTACAGTGGTTATGTTTATGGGCTTTGGAACCAGATGCCAAAGTCTGAATTGAGGCTTGTCTATCTCTGTGACTTTAGGCAAGTCCCTTCAACCTCGGACATCTAAGTCCTCCAAGGAAATTGTAGTTAATGATCAGACTTACCTCCTGAGGTTGCTGAGAAAATTTGAGCTTGTGCCATACAGGGGTAATATTTGCCAATGTCTGGTACATAGTTAAGTGCTCAGGAAATGTGAAGGAGACAAGCAATCAAGAGCAATAAATAATACTATGGAAAGCCAGTTTCGTCAATTAATGAAAACTCTAGACCTGACGGCCACAGGCTGGGAAAAGTGATTAAGTTAATGGAAAGTGCTTTTTATTTTAGACAAATGCAGCCAAACTGGGGAAATTATCATTTCCAGGTACAAAATGTCTGAAAATCTTGCCTAAGTTCCTTTTAAAGTGATGATCTCTGTAACTCCCAGGAATTAAAAATCAGTCACTTGTGCAGTGACTCCAGACTTGGCCTGCTCGAGGTGGAGCTGCTATCTTTGAGATTCCACAGAGCACTGAGAGCTATGTCATGGTTCATATAGGCCACGTGCCACCTGAATCATTAAAGATTGCTTTTGAGCCAGCTGTGATGGTGCAGCTCTGTCATCTTGTAGGAAAGGCAGAGGCAGGAAGTGTGTAGTTCTAGGTCAGTCTACAATGCTAAGACTGTCTTGAAACAAATAAAAACCCGGGCCTGATGACAGAGGCCTACAAATCCCAACTGCTCAGGAGGCTGAGGAAGGAGAATTGCAAATCCAAGGCCTGCCTGGCCTACACATTAGAAAAAGTTCAGGACAATCGAGGCAACTTAGTAAGAATTTGACTTAAAATTTAAAGTTTTAAATGCTTTCAGATATATCTCAGAGGTAATGAGTCCCCAGATCTATCCTAAGATAAGGAAAAAAGAAAAAAAAAAAAAACCTCTCTTGCTAGCTAAAAAAATTACTCTAAACCTTACTGGCTTAAAGTAACAAACCATTTATTATCTCCCAGAGTCCCTTGTGGTTCAGGAATTTGGTGCACCTTGGCTAGCTTGGGTCCTTTGATGAGTATGCAGTCAGATGGTGATCAGCAATATAGGTGGAGCTGGGGAGCAGTGGGTTTGCTGTTGTCTGGTTTTGTTCTTTGGTTTATTTTTTCAGACTCTTCGTATATAGCTCAGGCTAGCCAGGAACATTCATTTCTCCTCCCTCAACCTCCAGAGTACTGAGAACAGGCATTTGCCACCATGCCCAGCCATACAAGCCATTCTTTAAAACTATTTTTCCCCATTCCAGGCCAGCTGCTCAGGCCAAATACTTTGGTGGCAATCATGACTGCTGTCTTTAATATCCAAATGTATCTGTCATCAAAACAAATTGACGCTGGGCATGGTGGCACACACCTTTCGTTCCACGCTCGGGAGGCAGAAGCAGACGGATCTCTCAGTTTAAGGCACGGCTGGTCTACAAAAGGGAGTCCAGGCCAGCCAGGGCTTGTTACCCAGAGAAACTCTCTCTCACCACCACCACCACCACCACCACCACCACCACCACCACCACCAAAAAACAGAGAACAAAACAAAACCAATTTGACTTTATCTTCAACATACATCCGGAGTCCAGCCTCTCGCCATTTACCCATTACAAACTGCCACTCTCTCTTCTGCTTAGATTATTACTCCAGCTTCCTAGCTGAGCTGGTCTCCCTACCTCCCCGGAAGCCCCTCCAGTCTGACTGACACGAAACAGTCACAATGACCCATGTTTTTTAAAACATTTTTTATTTAAATGTTTTGTTTGTGGTAGGTATGTATAGTATATATGCCTGCACATACACACTCAGGCACGCATGCTGGTGCCACAGTGGGAGTCAGAATAGAAACTTGGGGTATTGGTTCTCTCCTTCCATATTGTGGGTCCTGAGGATTGAATTCAGGTCTTTGGGCTTAGCTGTAAGAGTCTTTACTGGCTGAGCCATCTGGACAGTCATGATTCCTTTTCAGTTTGTTTGTTTGGTTTTCCTCATTTGTTAAGATTTAAATAATACTCTGTGCGTGTGTGTGTGTGTGTGTGTGTGTGTGTGTGTGTGTGTGGTGTGTATGCCACCTGCGTAAGGATACCTACGGAAGCCAGAAGAGGTCCCCTGGAGTGAGTGTTACAAACAGTTGTGAGCTGTTCGATGTAGGTGCTGGGTCCCCTGGAAGAGGCTTGGGTAGCTGGTGACTTCGGGTCAAGGGGATGGGGACAGCTGTCAGGAATGTCAGGGATGCAGGACTGGGCTTTTTGGTGCCTTCTCAGTTTGGAGGCTTTCCTAGTGGGTGGGGTTGGAGAGAGAGGAAGGAATGGAATTGGCTGGACCATGGAGGGAAGGGGGTCAAGCCTGGAACTCCACCTGAACAAACCCTGGGATTACACTTCCCAAGTGCTGGGATGACAGGTGTGTGCTACACATCCCGCAACAGGTTCGGTTTTTACTAAAGTGTCAAACTACTTTTCATGGAGGCCCTATCATTTACATCGCCATCAGCAAGCTGTAAATGGTCCAAATCCTCTCTATATCCACCATATCATTCAATATTTACATCCACACGCAAACATATAATATAAATATTCTAAAACATATGTATATATACTTTCATATATTAAAATTTTGAACCCCTTAAAATAGAATTCTCCCAGAAACAAATCTGTTTTCAGAATAAAGACACTATTCAACTTGATTCATAATTTGTTTACCAAATCACCTTGCTTTTACATAACTAAGTTTTCAGCTACTCTTATTAAAATGACTTATGTTCCAAGTCAGATGAGTTGATGCAGGTGACCCAGACTCAGGACAAACTGATATTTAAATTTCTTCTAGAATTTTATATATGAATGCTGTATTCATATCATTCTTCTTTCCAACCCCTCCCTCCCATGATGCTTCCTCTCTCTAAAATGTATGGCTTCTTTTTCTTTAATTCTCCTCTCCCTCTCTCTCTCTCTCTCTCTCGCTCTCCTTCTCTCTCTGTCACAAGCACACACACACACACACACACACACACACACACA
>JADRCD010121193.1:0-17112 GCA_019843815.1 Montemys delectorum
AGGCCTCCTGAATCTGGAGAGGCTTCCTGGAGAATGAAGTGATTCAATCTTGGAGGAAACTCTTAACACATCCTCAGACAACATTTCCATCTTTTTTGTTTGTTTGTTTTTAAGACACACTCTCTCACTGGTTTGTAACTTGCAAAATGAGTTAGAGGGCTGTCAGTGGGCCGTGTAGATCTGCCTGTCTCCACCTCCTGATTGCAGGGTTTATAAGCACATAATATTACACTGGAACCCTTTTTAATTTAAACGATTGATTGATTGATTGATTGATTGATTGACTGACTGGTTGAGATAGGGTCTAACTATGTAGTTCTAGATGTCCTGAAACTCACTACATAGACCAGGATGGTCTTGAACTCTGCCTGCTTCTACTTCCCAATGCTGTGACCCCCGAATTATTAATGCTAATAATAATTCTGTGGTTTAAGCTTTACCAAAGAGACTCCAGTATGGTATACGGACAGTCTGCCCTTGCTTTTCTTTCTGCAGAAGCTCCCATTCCCCCCACCCCCACCCCGAGTCAAGCACAATACACAGGCAGCTGGTTTCTGTGTGAATGCTAACGTGAGACATCCTGGCCGCCTCTGCATCACTGAGCTAGCATCTGATAAACGGGCGAACTCTCCAGGTGCCTGTCCTTAGGGCCTTAAAGAAATAACAAACTCAGAGAAGATTATGGCTTCACATTTAAATCATAGAAAAAGGTAATCAGAGATCACAGACAGTTATGGCCGGCCATAAAATTAGTTCCTGATAACCACACAACAAACACCTATTAATCCACCTCTCAGCTGCAGTTCCACCCCAACAAATAATTAGAGCATTTCACTCCCCTTCATCCTGGGCATCCAAAGAATTCCCAACTGTATTGTAATTAAGCCCAATGTTTTCTGGACTCATTATCACACACGAACATTCACCCAGTGAGTGTGAGGCGTGTGATCCAGGTCAGGACTCTTTTGTTGTTGTTGTTGTTGTTTTGAGACAGGATTTCTCTGTGTAGCCCTGGCTGTCCTGGAACTCACTTTGTAGACCAGGCTGGCCTAGAACTCAGAAATCCGCCTGCCTCTGCCACCCAAGTGCTGGGATTAAAGGCGTGCGCCACCACTGTCTGGCAAATTGCAGCGGACTTCACAATTCGTGGGCTCCTCTGGGTTTGCCGTGGACTCAGGGCATAACACCAAGAGCTGGGATTAATGACTTATACCACTACACCCAGCCTTGTCTTTTTTACTTCTTTAATGTTGGTTCTGGGAACCAAACTGAAATGTTCATCCTTGCAAGGTAAAGCAAGTACTTTACCAGCTGGAGCCATCTCCCTCATCCCTCAATGAACACTTTTTAAAAATTTTTTGGTTTTGTATATGCTTATGTATGATAGGTCTGCACGTGTGAGTGAGTGCAGAGCCTGAAGAGGATGGATCTGGGCATCAGATCTCCTAGAGCTGATCTTGCAGGCCTTTGTGAGCCACCTGACATGTGTACTGCGAACCAAACTCTGGTCCGCTGTAAGAGCAATATGCACTCTTAACCACCTAGTCATCTTTCCAGCCTCCTTAAGGAGCATTCTTAAGTGCTAAAGACACATAGCATATATGTGGTGCAAAATACAAAAATGCACAGTATATTAGGTTATAAGCTGAGCACACAGGACTATCTACGAAACCCCTAGTTCTATTTATTATCAATTTATTTATTCATTCTTGTTTTATATATTATATCCCTGCTGCAGTTTCCCCTTCCTTCTCTGCTCTCAGTCCCTCCCTCCAGTCCCCTCTCTTCTATACCTCCATTTCCCTTCAAAAAAATACAGGCCTCCTGAAGATAGCAACAAAACACAGCATCTCAATTTGCAGTAAGACTAGCTAACTCCTCTTGTATCAAGGCTGGATGAGCTGATCCAGTAAGAAGACAAGGATCCCAGAAGTAGGCAGAAGAGTCAAGGGCAGCCCCTGCTTCCACTGTCCCTGAATCCCACAAGAAGACCAAGCTACACAACCGTGACACCATGACTTATATGCAGAGGGCCTAGACCAAGCTACACAACCATGACACATATGCAAAGGGCCTAGGTCAGACCCATGGAGGTTCCCTGATGGTTGGTTCAGTCTCTGTGAGCCCCTATGACCCCGAGTTAGTTGATTCTGTCAGTTTTCTTATGATGTCCTTTACCCCTCTGGCTCCTAAAATACTTCCTCCCTTCTTCCTCAGGATCTTCCAAGCTCAACCTAACATTTGACTGTGGGTTTCTGCATCTGTTCTTATCGGTTGCTGGATGAAACCGCTCTAGTAACAATTATGCTAGGCTCCTGTCTGTGAGCATGGCAGAATATCATTAGGAATTATTTTATTGTCTTTTATTTTTATTTTATTTATCTATTTATCTATCTATTTATTTCATTAGATATTTTATTTATTTATATTTCAAATGTTCTCCCCTTTCCTGTTTACCCCTCTGGAAAAAAACCCTATTCCTTCCCCGCTCCCCCTGCTCACCAATCCACCCTCTCCCACTTCCTGGCCCTGGCATTCCCCTGCACTGGGGCATAGAACCTTCACAGGACCAAGAGCCTCTCCTTTCATTGATGACCGACTTAGGCCATCCTCTGCTGCATATGCAGCTAGAGTCATGGGTCCTTCCATGTGTACTCTTTAGTCCCTCGGAGATCTGGGGGTTACTGGTTAGTTCATATTGTTGTTCCTCCTATAGGGCTGCAAACTCCTTCAGCTCCTTGGGTCCTTTCTCTAGCTTCTTCCTTGGGGACCCTGTGCTCAGTCCAATGGATGGCTGTGAGCCTCCACTTCTGTATTAGTCAGGCACTGGCAGAGCCTCTCAGGAGAGAGCTATCTCAGGCTCCTGTCAGCCAGCACTTACTGGCTTGTTTGTTTGTTTATTTGTTTGTCTATTCATTCATTTTTGCTGGTTGTGTTCAGTTTTATCATAGGCCTCTGGGCTCCCAAGCCTCCAGGCCCTGGCTCTCCAGGCAGTGATTAGGGTACTGGATACAGACACAGATACTAACTCAGAATTTAAACAAAGTTCTTCCCACTCTGTGCTCGGCCCTCAGTATCTTACTTTATTTTGGTCCCCTCCCCTTTCAGTGTGTTATGAATTTATTTTAAGAAACATTTCAGGACCTACTGCTAATAGATTTGGCACCATTCATAATGACATCTAGATAGTTTTTCCACATGACAAAATATAGGCTCAGGCTATTGAGACAAAACAAGTCCTTTGGTCATCACACAGGAGGCATTGGTAGACACACAGAAGCTCTGAGGCACCCTAAATCGCAAAACCCTTGGCCTGATGCTGGCACAAGGTTTGTGTCTAGTGCCTGGGAAGGAGTCTTCCACTCCTGCAAAATCTTGCTGTCTGACATACAACGTAGGCTGACCAAGCGGAAAGATATGGAAACTACTAAAAGCCTTTCATGTTGGAGAGAGATTTCATGTGCTCTGCATCCACCCACTGGTCTGGGGGAAATCAAATCCATTTGGGGGGAAGACAATGCGGTGCCAGGGGTGTGGAGATGTGGGGATTAGTCTGCGGAATGTAATAGAATAGGGGTTTGGAGGTGCACAGGAGGGAAATGGGAAAGGATGGGAAACCAAGTCCAAAGACTAAGCTGAGGCAGGGAAGAGTGAGAGCAGCCGCGCCCCTGGGGTGTGTGGTGGAGGATGGCAGAAAAGCAGGTCCCAGGTAAAGAGCATCCTAGAGCAGGAGGCAAATAAGGCCATCCGTGCCAAAACGGAAGGGCAAGGCTCTCTGTGAGGAATATAAAGGAGGCTGCTTTCACACGGCTTCCCAGGGCTCATGCCCCAGGGTCTGCTTTGCTTATGACAAGCCAAATGGGATCTCTGTGCACTGCTAGCAGGCATAGAGGAAACGTATACACCTCAGGGCTCCTGTGGAAACCAGACTTTTAGGCTTCCGATCAACTCTTGCTCTGATTTCTTCTAACTCTGAATCGTCAGGACGGGGACTTCAGAACCTGGCTGTACTAGTCAGTACCCTCTAAAGAAACAGAATTGATAGAATGAATGCATGTACATTCAAGGAGAATTTATTTGACTGGCTTACAGGACGTTGTCTGAGTAGTTCAGCAATGGCTGACTCATGATGGAAAAGCTAAGAATCTGGTAACTGTTCCATCCATGAGTCTGGATGCCTCTGAAGTCTTAATCTGGTGCTCGAGTGGGGGTCGGGTAGGCTTCCTGGATAGCTGCTGGCCTTCAGTCTGTGTGGAATGTGGAAGTCGCTGGATTTAATGTTAGCAAACAGAAGAGGATAGATGAGCTTGCTAGCTAATGAAGGCAAGGAGATAGCAGCACTTTCCATCTTTCATGTTCTTGTGGTTTTTTTTGTTTTCTTTTGTTTTGTGTTTAATGCAGGCTGCCACGAGAAGGTGCTGCCCAGACTTAAGGTGGGTCTTCCTGCTTCAGATAATCTCACTGAGAAAACCCCTCACAGGAATGCCCAAGGGCTTGGACTTTAGTTGATTATGGTTATAGTCAAGTTGATAAAATTAACAATCACACTAGTTTTTCCTAAAGAAGTAACTTTCAATTTTTTTTTTGTCCTTAACTCACAGTGAGAAAGACATCATAATCTGATTTATACACATCAACATAACACATAGGCAACCACCGCAAAGCACAACAAAATTTACTTCTACATCTAATAATGAACTCCAAGTTGATTTGTTGCATCTCACTAAGAAAATACCCAAAGTACAGTAAACTAAATTGATGGACATTCCAGTAGTGGGCCATATCCTGTGGTTGGGGAAAAAGAACAATATTCAATTTTTCAAACTTGACTTTTGCCCTCTCTGCACTTCCATACCCTGTGCTACATGATCTCAGAGACCTAAGATCCTCCAGAGGGTGCTGCCTGACCTCAGAGACCTAAGATCCTCCAGAGGGTGCTGCCTGATCTCAGAGAGAGACCCCAACCTAAGATGCTCCAGTTACCTTGTCGTCTATTGGAGAGTCCAAATATCTATAGCCCAACGAAATCACTTCCATTCTGGTTCACAAACCCATTCTGGTTGGCTATGTACTTTCTCATTTGAAAGTGAATGAAACAAAGGTAAGAAAACAGTTGTGTAGTTTCAAAGAAAATAAGTGGAATAATTGAGATTTGCCCAAGACTACTTGAAGGCAGTTTCAGGACAGGTATTTATCTTCTGTCCCACCAAAATTTTTACTCACAAATCTTTCCTAAAAGAGAGTCTGAATTTCTTTCCATTTCCCACCCTAAACCTACATCCTCTTGGCAACATATGACAGACAGTACAATAACTTGAGGGTAGTATTTTTACCACTGTTCTACTTGACCTTTCTATTGCTGTCAAAAAATACTGATCCAAAGCAACTTAGGAGATGACACTTCAGGGTCACAGTCTTATCACTGAAGGAAGGCGGGACGGGAACTCATGCAGAACTGAAGAAGAAACCAGGACGGAACACTGCTCACTGCTGGCTGGCTGGGTTATACTCTTTATCTTTCTAATACAGCTCAAGACTACTTTTACCTAGGGATGATGCTGCCCACAGTGGACTAGACCCTCCTATATCATGAAAATGCCCATAGACAGGTCCAGAAGCCAAGCTGATATTAGGCAGTTCTGCAGTTGAGCACCCTTTTATCCAGGCATCTCTAAATTGTGTGAAGTTGACAAAAATTACCAGGACATAGAGGCATATTCTATAGCTGTCATTGACCCCAGGGCAACAGTGCAAGTATTGTATCCTCACAGGTGTTTTCTAATTTGCATCTTGGCTGATGAAAGAGCTGCCATCCCAGAAGCAGCTGTTTGTTGTCTGACCTCTGACTACTTTCCTCCTTATTTAAGAATATGAATATTTGATTTATACCACTGGGTAATGCCTCTGCAACAGATGACCTCTCGGTAGTTAATATTTGCAATAGTTCTTAAAGCTAATGCAATGAAATAAAAACAGAAAAAAGACTAGTTTTGATAAAATTCCATATTTTTCTGTATGTTTATACATGAAGTAAATATGCTGAAATATAGATTTGTAGAATTCTAGCATCTACTATTTTGTTTTGTGATTCTTTTTTTTTTTTTTTTTTTTTTTTTTTTTTTTTTTTAACGAAAACTGCAGTTAGGGAAGAAATAGACTTACTCCTGATAAAAACATGAAATATCGCACAGATAAACAGGAAGGATCCTAGAATGCAGTATTGATAACCTTAAAAACACACCATTTTTCTAATTACAAATCAATACATGTGGAGGTTTAAATATGCTTGGGCCCAGGGAGTGGCACTCTTAGGAGGTATGGTCTTGTTTGAGGAAGTGTGTCACCAGGAACATGAGCTTTAAGACCCTCATCCTAGCTGCCTGGAAGCCAATCTTCTCCTAGCAGCCCTTGGATGAAGATGTAGAATTTTCAGCTTCTCCTTCATCATGCCTGCCTGGACCCTGCCATGTTCCTGACATGATGATAATGGACTAAACCTCAGAACCTCATCCAGCCCCAATTACATGTTTTCCTTATAAGAGTTGCCTTGGTCATGGTGTCTGTTCACAGCAGTGAAACCCTAACTAAGACAATACACACTTACTTTTACTTTGAAAACAAAACCACTAAAAATACTGTTAAGCACAGAGTTAAAGTCTTGTTAACAGTTTTCGTATGTTTCCTCAAATGTTTGTTTGGTTTATCTCTGAATGTGCCCATATATTTCTAAAACTGGAGTCGAACTTAGTAAACTGTTATTGAAAATATAGTTTCATGACTATGCCTTTTAAAAATTCAATGTTTCTTTTTAATCTGTGAGAATTTTATACATGATACAATATATTATGATTGTATTCATTGCTCACCTTCTCTTATACCACTACTATTCTTTACCATCCCCCTTTCCCAACCAGTCGCTGTCCTACTTTTGTGTCTTTTTTTTAATCCACTGAGATTAACTTGTGTCACTTGTTTGAATATGAGTAAGGGTTATTGACTGTAGTATGGGCATCTGCCAGTGGCTACAACACTGAAAAAAAATGAGACCTTGGTAACCAGTGGCAACCACTAAATGCCATTGGTGCTTCTGGAAGTTTCATTATTGCTCACATGATAAAATGTTGAATGTCCAAGTGTGTGCAGTTCTTGTGCAGGTGTCCACATGATTGCCATGGTCAGGTCACATCCAGAAGTCAGCATTCCATAGTACTTCTTCTTACAGTATAACTGCTTCTTTTTCTGTCATAATTCCCTGGGTCTTGAAGAGGCTGATATAAAAGGTACCATTTGGGTCTGATTACTGAACAGATACTTATTCTCAGGACATTGACCGGTTCTAAGTCTCTGTTTCACCAATTACCCCTTGCCAAAAGAAGCTTCTCTAACCACAGTGAAAGCAGCAATAAAGTATGGTTATAAAAATTAATATTTTGAAGAGTGTTGGATTGCATGTCCATCTAGCCAAACAACAGTAGTAGGATTCCTTCCTAGGCCTATGACCTACAGCTGTAAACTTTGGGCCAGGTGTACTGTATAAAGTAGGTATTCCCTCCCACAGAGTGGGCCTCCAATCTAGTCAGAAAGTAGTATTTAACTCACAAAGGGTCATGCCACTACTTCACCACTGGACGTACACTACCTGATGCTACCTTGCCTATTTCTGTCTGAGCCAAGAACTTTTCATAGTTATTTTAAACATTTTGTGAGAATATGTGTTTTTAATTGTATTTATTCCTTGAGAATTCTTTGTTTTTAGAATATTAAAGATATAGTCAAATTATCATTTTTATATGCCCAATTCTGATATGCTTCTGTACATGCAAGAAATAGAAAAGATTACTAAAAAGTTCATGTCAACTGTTAACACAAACATTGCCCACTAACAGTGTTGTAGCTTATGACGATTGCTCCATGTTCAGGGTCACTTACTGCTCTTACAGAAGATCTGAGTTCAGTTCCAAGCCCTCACACCAGAAAGCTCCCAGAAGCTTGTAACTCCAGCTCCAGAAGACCCAGTACATTTTTCTGGCCTTTTTAGGCATCCCCACACATGCATGCATACATAAAATGAACACACATATAAATAAAATAATAGGTAAGTAAGTAATAAAAGGAAATAGATTCCATACAGTTGGTATTATGCAGCACACATCCTCACACTGTGCCTTTGCTCTGTCTGCATGCTAGGCAAGCCCCAGCCATGATCAATCACAGCTAATGGTATTGAAGAATTAAATAATGGGTGTCAACTTCAAAAGAACACCTTTTAGTAATGACATTGCTTGACAAATAGATTTCCTTTTAAATACCAAATTTCCATAATAAGATGTTTCAGTGGGCTTCTTAGTTACTAATTTTTACAAAAAGTTTCTTCCTCATAAAAAAGGAGTATGAGAGGAAAAATGCCCTGCCATTTCCTCTATCACTATGTATGTGTGTACACATGTGCACATGTGTGTACAAACATATGTATGTATGTATGCATGTGTGTAATTGTATGTACACATATATGTATGCATTGTGCATGTGTCTGTGTATGTTAAATCTTTACTAGTCTACTTCTGCTTTGATAAAATATATTTTATGCCTGAGAGGGATCTTGAGTATTTCAAGAACATTTAGCTCAGGTATAAGACTATAACCACTCGGCAGTGGTGGCGCACGCCTTTAATCCCAGCACTTGGGAAGCAGAGGCAGGTGGATTTCTAAGTTCAAGGCTAGCCTGGTCTACAGAGAGAGTTCCAGGACAGCCAGGGCTACACAGAAAAACCCTGTCTCAAAAAGAAAAAAATAAGGCTATAATCATGGTCGCCACCTCTCCTTTGGGTCTGGGATGACCCCAGTGCACTGGAACAATGAATTCCTCTTATTTTTGCATCTCCACGTGGTTCACTCAGGGAGTCTTTGGTAAGCTAAGGCTTGACGGAGTCTTACATTTAGTGCATTGGCCGGGAATCCGACTCCTTGTGGGAACACACTGGAGCGATGGATCTGAGGTCTCAAGCTTTTACCTCGTGGTTCCTGTTTGTCTTTCTGTTCATCAAAGTCTGAGTCTGTAAGTCTAAACTATTGCTTGCAAGTGTCAGGAGGTTTGGAGAGCCTACAGTGTCTGGTGTGATCAAGTGTAACGAGCAGACGTGCCTCAACATCGAGACCATGGGGGGACTGAAGGGTGCTTCAGGATCCCTCGAGGAAGCCAGGAAGGCTCTGTTCCTTCTTGAAATGGCAAGACAATATTGGAGGGCTCTGAGTCTTGCTATAACCTGGTTTATCTGGCTACTGCCATATAGGCAGGAACACCTAGTTTGTTTCGGCGTGGCTAGCACAGCCCAGCAACTTTGTTATCTGGCTCCTGCTGTGTGTGCAAGAACACCAGGTGTTTGTAACTGGGCCTGTGGAAGGGGTGAATTGTGTGTTGATTGTCTTTCTCTGTGTTCTTAGACCTGGACCCTGAACCATGGCAGGCTCCAGCTGTTTGTGTGGTAATTGTTTTTCTCTGTGTTTGCTGATATCTCCTTCTATGTTCTTGGACTTATACTGACGACAGTTTTTTTTTTTTTTTTTTTTTTACATTGGATAGACTGAAAGACAGGTTGTTTACTCCCTGTTTCTCCTCATGACTCACTAGTAGGGACTTTTGACTTGCAGGTGATCAAAAACAGTAGAGGCGAGAGTCTTTAGGCCAGGATTCCTTGGGCACCTAGACCAAGGGCCCTATATAATTAGCTAGAAAAAGCTAGTGGAGGACCCCCCTCCTGCCTCATAGAAGAAAGCCTCCCATTCCCAAGATCCACCCCCACAGGTTCTGGCTGTCAGGAAGAAAGAAGTGCAGGAGGAGAGATCTGGACCTGAGAAACTTCAGACTCCATACTCCAAGACTCTTCAGCAGTGGACCTGTTACTCCAAGACCCTCTTCCTCCAAATCTTCTTACCCTAGCTCCCATGGTCCTGCCAACATCAGCTCTTTTAATAACTAATCAGAGGTGATAGAAAACAAGTTTTACATAACATCAAGACCAGAGATGCTTGAACATGCCAATGTCCAGACTGTAACCAGATGTCCGGGCATAGAAATCAGCATCTGAATACTCAGTACACAAAACTATCTTCCAACAGAACTGTGCATTCAGCTGATATGTTGTATTTAATTGTAAACAGACACACACACACACATACACACATGCGTGCACGCACACACAAACACAAACACACATACATACACTCTTTCTCAGACAGATCTTGTGGACTGGCCAGATTGTATTAATTATCATATATAGTATTTCACTTAAAATGTACTTTCTTAGACATTTTCATTTACAGAAGATGTTATTAATTATCATAACCATGATGTAGAATAGATTTCTTGAACTTATTCCTAGGACTAGACTTTTTTTTCATATTTTAAATAATTGGATTGGGTTTTTCATTTTCTACAATGGCTTCTAGAAATAGCTTTTTTTTTTTTTTTTAAGAGGCTGATGTTTCAGGTAAATTGATGAGTTACTCAGTAATATTGTAGAGATACTTTCTGTGATGGTGTGAATAAGAATGGTTCCCATAGGCTCATATATTTAAATGCAGAGAGTAGCACTATTTGAAAGGATGAGAAGCAGTGGGAGATGAGGCCTTATTGAAGGAAACATGTCACAGATGGTGGGCTTTGAGGTTTCAAACTCCCATGCCAGGTCCAGTCAGTCTTTCTTTTTCTGCTGCCTGCCGATCAGGATGTAGACTTTTCAGCTCCCTTTCCAGCACCATATCTTCCTGAATGCTGCCATACTCCCTCCCATGATGATAATGGACTAAACTTCTGAAATCATAAGCGCAAGCCTCATTAATTGTTTACCTTTATATGAGTTACCATAGTCATGGTGTCTCTTCACAGCAGTAGAAGAGTAACTTAAGACACTCTCCTTTGACATGAAAGATACAGGAAACAATGGAAACATCTCCCTTCACACAAAAGGTTGGTGCTTGAGGTTTGAATGTGATACAAGAAGGTTCTGGACATTTGATACTGATTGAGAATTTTAACATGAGAAAAAAGAGCCTGGGTTATCATCAAACTAAGAAAGCAGGTTGTCTCTGTGATGGCTGTTAATAAATTCCTATATTTGTGGTGGAATCTAATCTGGGACCTGGTTTTCTTGTAACCTGTCACGTATAGAAGCATGTATTTGCAAGATGGTACAAAGGTACTGTCAGCAACATTCATATCAAAATTATAACTCAACAAGATTTTGTTTTTAAAACCAGCCATTCCATATTATGAGAAAGCTCATGCTTGTAGGCGTAAAATTTCAAAACCCACTTTAATAAGAGTTCTTAGACATTTTGGTTAATAGGAAATGGGGGATGTGGACCTCTTTAGAAGCAGTTCTTTAGGGTGATTCCAATGTTCAGGATACTTCCAGTGCAGCCCAATAGAAAACATCATATATGAATGAGTAACAGCAGCAGTTTAATCCTGATGAAACCACAAGGCTCAGCCTTAGAAAGGGCAAGAAGCATCTGGAATACCACCACGAGAAGTTCTTTGGCATGCTTCTCTCTGTGAGGTCTTAACAATAGAAGATAAGTGAAAACTAGCAAAGCATTGCAAAGCAAGAACATCATCATCGAAGTGTTGCAAGGCAAACCAATGCAAGAGTGTCCTCTCACTGTGGGAGGTTATATTTATATTCTTTCTAGACATCACAAACTCTCTCAAGCATCATATCATATGCCTTTCAAGCGACACATCATCTGCCCTCTCACAAGACAGCTTCCAGGAAAACACTATGTGTCTGTCTTCAGCAAAATATTCTCTCACATGGCTACTTCAGCAAACATCCTAAAACAGTTTCTGGAAAAACATCACATGACATAACTGAGTCTCCAAAGAAACCAGAAATTTTCACTTCATATGTTTGCTGTAAAAGCAGCAATTTTCTATTGTTATATGTCAGAATAATGGAGATTTAACTTAAGATTGTTTTGTGTGTGATGACTAGTGTATTATTTACCTGACAACATAATATAATCACTAGCAGCCATAGAACTGTCTCAAAGTGCCTGGGCCAGTGATGTGTGTGTGTGTGTGTGTGTGTGTGTGTGTGTGTGTGTGTGTGAATGTATTTTTGATACAGGGCTTCCCTATATAGCCTTGGCTGTCTGAAACTCACTCTGTAGACCATGCTGGTCTCAAACTCAGAGATCTGCCTGCCTCTGCCTCCTGAGTGTTGGACTTAAAGGTGTAGGCTACCAGCACCCAGCTAATTAAACAGCTAACAAAGAAGTAGTTCTGCTTCTGAGAAGATAGAAGACATTCTTTCTCCTATAATGTCTGCCAAAAACCAGATTCCACACCTCTGATAATGTAACTAAAACAATCAAGAATTCTGAAGGGTTCAAAGGAGAAGTAGACTAGGCATAAACATAGTACCTAAGGATTGGCAGCATGAAAGGTCCTGTGGAATTTCTTCTTGCCTGACATGTCCCAGATTTGAAGCATCTAAAGTTGCCAATCAGGAAACACCAACAGCCAATAAGCACCAATAAGAATACTTTAATACAACTCTACTGTATAGCCAAAGAACTAGGAAATGATGCCACATAGTAACAGAAAACTTTGAGAAAAACTATTTTACCAAACACCAAAGGATAACTATGGCCCACTTCAATCAGGGCCAACCAGTCGACTCTCACCAGAGCCTAACAAGAAAAGTTACCACATAAGTTTCACAGAAACTTGGTAGAGAGTCAGGACTTTTGACCAGAGTTCATTGGTAATGAGGTTACCTTTTTGACTCCATGTTGTAAATTAAGGTGGAAGTTAAATACACAGCTTACAATAACTAAAGCATTCACTAAAACCCATACAAAGAGATACATGCAAAACAATACAGATACATCTTGATGGAATTCTAAAAAAAAAAAAAAAAAAAAAAAAAGGTTAGATAATCAATAGGAAGACAGGGGCAGGGAACGAAATTAGGAACTAATATAAATAATTAAAAAACTAAAATGACCAGATTTATTCATAAGACATCAGTAATTAGTTTAGGCATGACTGGCTTAAAAAGATCAACTAAGAAACTGGTCACTCGAAGCAGAACAAAATAGAAGCATTGAAGAGAAATATGTGCAAAAAGACAGCATGCAAACAATCAAAATAAACCAGGAGTGGCTGTATTAGAGGCACATACCATGACTTCAGAGCTAAGAAAGCACAGACACAAGGAGACATTATACAATGACAAAGGTGAGCGTATCAATAAGAGATAATTACTCTGAAGGTCTGCACGTCAAACACCAGACCTTTAGAATGTGTGAAGCAGAAACTTCAAGGAGAAAACAAAATTCAATAAATATGAAAATCCTCTATAAGGATTGATAAAAAATAAAATTATCAAGGCTATAAAATAACTCAACAACATGATCAGCAGGCAGAAACAACTTGACATTTACAAGTGCCCCCAATCACACCAGTATACATATCCTCCCAGGTGCCTCTGGAATATATGCCTGGTTTTTGTTCATAAAACAAGCCCCATAGTTTAAAAAGTAGATGTCATTTAGTGCTTTTTCTCTGACCACAATAGGATAATCTAGAAATTTCAATAAGATATTGTCAAATAGTCAAACACTGGGAACTAACACCACATGTCAGAAATACTAAAGTAAAAAGAGAAAAAAAAAAGAATAGGATGAGAAGAATGTATGACATAAAAGTTAGTTGGACACAGCAAAAGCAAGGTCAAGAGGAACATCTCTTTAGAATTAAGAGCACATACAAGAAAAATGGAATGTCTTAAATCAGTAGTTTAAATTCCATCTCAAAAATCTAGACAAAAAGAACTGCAAACTATAATCAAAGCAAGCACAGAAGGGAAAGTAAAGGTTTCATGTGTGCCCACACTAGCTTGTGACTCACACTCAGTGGGTAGATGGTTAATAAAATAGTGCTTCCCTGTAGCGTGTAATTTTACACTTTACCTGTCTTTAGCTCTGGGAGGTGACTGCACTACCAACCCCCTCCTGGCTTCCCTTGAATCTGCAAATAAAAGACACCGACACAGTTATTCAATTTCAACTTGCCTTCTTGGCACAACTGCTGGATGCTACTATCTCCCACCTTGAAAAGCATGCCCTTACCAATTTCTTATCTCTATCACTCCTACCTGCTGTAAACTCCACTTGATAAACTCTCCTGATCACCTGGCCTGGGCATTCTGTTTTGAGATCTCACATGGTTTGCTCAGTTCTTCTCTATCCAAAGCGTGGCAAACTCCATACTTCTTCCTTGAGTCTCTCTGCCTGCCTCCAAGGACCCAGAAGTCCCGTCGATACCTTACACCTAGCAACTGACCCATGGCTTTCTTTACTGACAGATCAAAACCAACTGGGGAGCAGGACCTTAACATCAGAACCTCCTGCAACACCTCAACTTTTCTGTCCAGTAAAAAATAAAAATAAAAATTCCTCTTATTCCAGACATAAATTGAACAGAACCACAACAATCAAATAAATTACACAGTATGATATACAAATAACATCCAGTCCATCTTATTTGTCAATTAGATAAAATACTCTGCCGTCATTCCTAACTGAAAGAATTATAATTCTATCCTTAGATTATGTTTAGATTTTAGCCTTCAACACCATCTGAAAACCATGTCTTTTTCTCTATAATCTCTCTCTCAATGTTAAACAACTTGATTTTAAACTAATCTTCAATCCCATCAGAAATCTGAGAAAGACTTAAACATTACCTGAATAGCCAGGCAGTGGTGGCGCATGCCTTTAATCCCAGCACTTGGGAGGCAGAGGCAGGCGGATCTCAGAGGTCGAGGCCAGCCTGTTCTACAGAGTGAGTTCCAGGACAGCCAGGGATACACAGAGAAGCCCTGTCTTGAAAAAACAAACAAACAAAAAAATTACCTGAATATATAGGAAGTGCCAAGCACAGCTTCTCAAACTTAAACATTTGCAGAGACAGGTGACTACCTGGACAGCCTCCAATTCCTCAAAGTGTTACAGCATCAGTCTTCAGCCTTCTGGCCCAGAATCATCTGTAAGACTTTTGTAAAGCAGAATTATTAAGGACTGTTTACTCTGTCTCAGCAGAGACAATAGCCAACTATTCTCCATAATGTGTCCTTTTTCTGGACATTTTGTCTGCAGATGAAATAGGCAACTTCTGCCCAGTGTCTATCTTGGCATGATAAGCAACCTCGCCTGGAGGTGAAGATGCTGAATATCTTCGTTGAACCAAGAAGAGTTGTTGTCAGGAGCAGATATATCTCATTGTCAAATAAGAAATATCACATTCTGGGAATTTCTGGTGTTTTTGAAAAAATATATATATATGTTACCATATTACCATATATGTGTATATGGTAATCTGAATTGTTAAACCTTGACTACTCATAGCTATTTCTAATTGAAATGTATTGAAAACACCCTTATATAATTAAATCAGAATCTAGCATAACCATGAGTTTGCTATCTGGCCCTTAACTCGTATTGCTTAATCAGCTAAAAAGAGTTTGTAATAGCAAGTGTTAGAAGGACTGGGTCTAAGCTTTGTCTTCTTCTTTTTAAAAAAATCTTTTAAATTAGATATTTTCTTTATTTACATTTCAAATGTTATCCCTTTTCCTCCTTTTCCCTCTGAAAACCCCCTGTCCTCTCCTCCCTCTCCCTGCTCATCAACCCACCCACTCCCACTTCCTGGTCCTGGCATTCCCCTACACTAGGGCATAGACCGGGACCAAAGGCCTCTTCTCCCACTGATGACTGACAAGGCCATCCTCTGCTACACATGCAGCTGGAGTCATGAGTCCCACCATGTGTACTCTTCGGTTGGTGGTTTAGTCCCTGGGAGCTCTGAGGGCACTAGTTAATTCATATTGTTGTTCCTCCTATGGGGATGCAACCTCTTCAGCTTCTTAAGTCCTTTCTCTAGCGCCTTCATTGGGAACCCTGTGCTTAGTCCAATGGTTGACTGTGAACCTCCACCTCTGTATTTGTCAGGCACCAATAGGCCTCTGCTAGGGTGTAGTTTTGCTCTTTATGTTGATGTTTTCCATCTATTATCCTTTGTAGGGCTGGATTTGTGGAAAGATATTGTGTAAATTTTGTTTTGTCATGGAATATCTTGTTCTCTCCATCTATGGTAATTGAGAGTTTTGCTAGATATAGTAGCCTGGGCTGGCATTTGTGTTCTTATAGGGTCTGTATGACATCTGCCCAGGATCTTGTAGCTTTCATAGTCTCTAGTGAGAAGTCTGGTGTAATTCCGATAGGCCTGCCTTTATATGTTACTTGACTTTTTTCCCTTACTGCTTTTAAAATTCTTTCTTTGTTTAGTGCATTTGGTGCTTTTATTATTATGTGATAGGAGGAATTTCTTTTCTGGCCCAGTCTATTTGGAATTCTGTAGGTTTCTTGTATGATCATGGGCATTTCTTTCTTTAGGTTAGGAAAGTTTTCCTCTAGAATTTTGTTAAAGATATTTACTGGCCCATTACATTGGGAGTCTTCACTCTCTTCTATACCTATTATCCTTAGGTTTGGTCTTCTCATTGCGTTCTGGATTTCCTGGATGTTTTGGGTTAGGAGCTTTTTGCTTTTTGTATTTTCTTTGACTGTTGTGTCAATGTTTTCTATGGTGTCTTATGCCCCTGAGATTCTCTCTTCTATCTCTTGTATTCTGTTGGTGATGCCTGCATCTATGACTCCTGATTTCTTCCCTAGGTTTTGTATCTCCATGGTTGTCTCTCTTTCTGATTTCTTTATTGTTTCTATTTCCATTTTTAGATTCTGGATGGTTTTGCTCATTTCCTTCACCTGTTTGATTTTGTTTTCCTGTAGTTCTTTAAGGGATTTTTGTGTTTCCTCTTTAAGAGCTTCTAGCTCTTTACCTGTGTTCTCCTGTATTTCTTGAGGGTGCTATTTATGTCTTTCTTAATGTCCTGTATCATCCTCATGATAAGTGATTTTAGATCTGAATCTTGCATTTCCGGTGTGATGGTGTGTCCAAGACTTGCTATGGTAGAAGAATTGGGTTCTGATGAAGCCAAGTGATCTTAGTTTGTGTTGTTTATTTTCTTAAGCTTCCCCCCCCCC
>JADRCD010121198.1:0-13407 GCA_019843815.1 Montemys delectorum
TAATGAACATTAGAATAGTTTCTCTGGAAAACTGTATGAAGGATCTATGAAGCAAGCCTAAAAATAAAACTTACATAAAATTCATCAATTGCTTTTCTGGGCACATACCCAAAGAACTTGAAACCACTATACTGTGAAGATAATTGCACTTTTATCTAAATTCATTTTAGCTTTATTCACCACAGCAACGATGCAGAATCAATGGGAATGTCCATCAATGTATAATGAAAAATATATTACACATATAACATCATTAAATATTAATCAGTCTAAAAGAAGGGGATCACTTTATTTTAAAATCATGATTGAGTCCTGACTAAAATATACTAACAGAAATGAATTTCACAATTAAATAAATGCAATACTTATTTAATCTAAAATAGTTGAATTCATAGGAATAGAAAGTAGAATGGCCTTTCTCAAAGCAGGATTGAGAAGCAAAGGTTGTTCATCAACAGTAGGCAAAAAATTTAGTTTCAAGCATAGCATAGGCTTTCAATACAATAGAGAGTTCAGAGTGAATCTGAATGATCAGAAAATGTTTTCATCTTCAGTTCTTGACTACATACATTGCAGAAAACTGAATTTATTCTGAAGATGTCATATCACTATTGGAAAATGTTGTTAATTGAATATATGGATTGCTGATAATTCTTTAAATTTAAAATTACATTCAAACTAATGAAAAAGCTTCTAAAATTCAGAATCTATATGTACTACAATATTAACATGAATTTTGGTGAGCATTGTCATAGAAATTTGTTTGCATAAAATATAAGTTGCTTTAAGCCTACTTGGAATGATTTAAAGGTAACAATGCCGTCAGCAATGAAATATACAGATGTTACAAAACAGCACTGAATCTATACTGCATGATATAAAAATATACATTTTAACCCGTATTATTTTAATCCTCCAAAAGAAAAAACACAAAATAAAAGAATCTGAATGTATTTTCAATAGAAGTGTTTCAAACATATTAATTTACTTTGTATATTAACATAAAATAAATAAAATTTATTTTTGTTTTTTCCAGTATAGTTTTATCTATTGTTTAAAAACCCTGAGTATTGCCCCCATAACTTATAAACAAAAATAAGTAAAACCCAAGAAAGAACAGATACACTAATCTATAATTTCTAGATTAGCTCATAGGTCATATTAGAAGACCATAGCTTGTTTTATCCTTTAATTGAAAAAAAGAGTGTCATATAATAGAGCCTGATTATGGCCCAAAGTATGATCCAGCTTAAGGGGAGGTACCAAGGCCTGACGCTATTACTGAGGCTATGGAGCACTCATAAAAAGGAACCAATCTGACTGCCCTCCAAAAGACCCAACAAGCAGCTGAAAGAGTCAGATGCAGATATTTGCACCCAACCAATGGACAGAAGCAGGTGACCCCTGTTGTTGAGTTAGGGAAGGCTGAAAGGAGCATAGGATAAGGGTGATCCTGTAGCAGGACCAACAGTCTCAATTATTCTAGAACCTACAAGATCTCTCAAACACTGGACCACCAAACAGACAGCATACACCAGCTGGTGTGAGACCCTGACGTGCGTACACTAGAGTACTTTGGGTCTGTGTTTATTCAGAGATGATGCACCTAACCCTCAAGAGAGTGGAGGCCCCAGAGAGTTTAGAGGTTAGGTTGGGTGGGGGTAGGGATGAGGGTATCCCCGTGGAGGCAAGGGTGGTGGGAAGGAGGTGTGGGATGTAGAACAGTTGGAGGGTGGATGTGGGAGCAAGGGCAAGGAACTGAATATGGAGTGTAAAAAATAAATTAATTTAAAACAAAAAAGAAAGAAAAAGGAAAATAAACCAAAAAAAAAAAAAAATCAGAGACTCAAGTGTTCATAAACTCAGGAATCCCATAAAAGCACTAAGCTGGAAACCATAATACATAGAGCGAAGGTAATGTAGACCAGTGTTGGTCATGTACATGCTACTTCTTTCTCTTGAGTTCATGTGAACTTTGCTCAGTTGATTTGCATGGCCTAGTTTTCTTAGTGTTTTTCCCTCCTGGTTCATATGCTCCTCTGTCTCCCCTTCCATTGGGTTCCCTGAGCCCTGGGGAAAGGATTTGAGTTCTATGTCCTACTTAGAGCTGAGTGTTCCAAGGTCTCTCATTTTATTCATAATGTCTGGCTGTGGCCCTCTATGTTTGTTTGTATCTGCAAAAGGAAAATAAAAATGTCAATATTTCCATCGATACTAATTTTTTTCATAAAGAACAAAACAAAGAAAACTATAAAAATGGAGAAAAATTATTTAAAGATATTTTCAAACTGAATTTTTTTAATTTTTATAAAATATTTCTTCTCATATAACTTTATAGAAAATATAAAAGTGAACTCTCTCTAATTCTTTAATGTTAAAATTAAGCAGAATATCAGTTTTTAAGGATGAAAACAGATGAACCAAGGAATTTATTTCTGTCATCACTAGATATAGAATCCTAAATAATATATTGTGAAACTAAATATAATAAATCACTTAAATTGTGTTTGTGATAAAATAAATTAATAAGGTAGTGAGAATGAAATGGTACCAATTATATCAATAGAAATAGATTTAATATTTGATAATGTTAAATCTCAATTTCTAGTTTTTCACTTCTTGACAAACACTAAAACAATCTAAAACATTTTAGCCTGGAAGACATTTCTGTTTCTCCATGGACATTCATTTTACAGAGATAACTTACATGGCCAGTAGACCAGTATTAACTACCAATTTGCTCTGTATATTCTAATCAAACATTGTAGAAACATTTCTTTCTGCAAAATATGCTCTTCAGACTGTTTCCCTTTTAACCTAGAGCTTAGAAATTTATTATTTACATATTTTATTTAGTTTTAGAATTACACTAAATTTATTTACTGTATATGTGTGGAAGGTGTTCATGTAGCTTGAAGGACAATTGGGGGAAGTCAGTTTTCTCCTTCTACCATGTGTTTCCTGGGAGACAAAGTCAGGTTTGACCATGCATGGAGGCTGCGCAGGTCCAGCCTCAACAAGAGTTGGGGGCTGTCAAGTACTATAGATACCTGGTAGGTGAATAAGAACACACACAGTTGAGATACAATGCTGACAGGCTAGTATATTGCATGTAAGCCCTTGAACTTGGGAGTCAGGGTGCTCACCTAGACTTGACCCGGCCCCAGTCTTTTATTGCAATCATACAAGGAAAATGGGTTATAAAATTCATGGGGGGGGGGCGGGTAAAGGTTTCTCTATTTTCCTGTTCCAACATTTTCTTGTGACACAGAGTAGTACAGATTTGGAACAGAAAAAGGAAACTATATAATCTCAGACATAAAAATTTTACAGCAAGCACAATTTTTTGAATCTCCTGACCATCAGTCTCTAGTGAGGTCAAGGGGCAGCAGTATTATGTTTACAAAGTCAGTATCTTTTAGACATATGTGAGACACTATGATATTATAAAAGGGCAAACATGAAGTCATATTGGTGACCCTGCAGTGTGTATAATTTTTGGACCCCATCATCCTGTCTACAAAAACATCTTCTCCTAACTTGTATAGAGAATTCCTAAGGGGCTGTCACCATTGTCTCTAAACCCAAGGAATCCATTGCTAACTTTCTCGGAAATATCTATATATTATTCCATCCTCAATTTCATAATTAAAAATACTCTATTTTTATTATACAGAATTGAGACTAAGACTGGGGAGACAGCTATAGAATTATTCATCTCTGCCTGCGGCTCTAGGTTACTTTCATTTCCACCCAGAAAGTGTGACTGTAACATACATTTCTCTTGAATTCATGAACAGCCTTTACTTTAATATTATTGGCAACATCTAATTTCTGGATATCAAGAGGGCTCCTACTAGATCTTGCCAGGTCACTAAATACCACTTTAATCAAGAAAGGTAAAAGGAAAAGAAATAGTAAATAGAGAAGAAAAATATTAAGTACTAAGAATAATTGCAGAGATGACATCACAAATTGTTTATACCAAAGAAGCAGGACTTGGGGCTTCTCAGTACTCATTCTAGGACCTACATTGCCTCATGTTCTGAAACATGGTACCCCCAGCAAGTTTTTCTACCTTGTCATCAGGGGTCCCAGGCATCTCCAGCTTATTGTGGGGTGTCTCCAACAGGGGACAAGAACTCTGAGTGGTCTTTCTAGACCATACACCTTTTATAATAATTTATACTAACCTATTTTATTAGGTTAAATTATTATATAATATTCTATGATGGCTACTATGTATTCACATATATATAAGTACGCATGCAATATAGTGGTATATATAGCAACACTGGAAGCAAGGAAGATCTGCTTTATGTGCTTTTTTAATATGTGCATTTTTTATATGTGCATATTTTTTAATAACATGATGCTCAAATTTTACTTTCAAAACTACAAATAAATGATAAAAATAATTTGCTAATTGAAAATAGAGGTCACTGTAAGTTAATGAACACTTTCTCAGTCATTTGACATGTGCACAGAATATTTAATTATAAAATAAGTGGTAATGTAGCCTCAGAAGTGGCAGAGCAGCAGGCACAGGATCCTTTCTACCTCCCTCTTCACCTAAGAAGAGGTACTGCAGATCCACAGCCCTCTCTGCACCTTCCCCCAAAAGTGGAGAGCCTGTCTCCAGGGTTTGTTCTGACCTCAGGATTCAGGAGGGAAGACTGATCCACAGCCCCCTGCACACAGGTCTTATCTGAGGAGAGCTGATCTCCCAGAAGTGCTGACACAGGCTTACAGACCCATAGGAGGAACAAGCTACAGCCAGAGAAAGCAAGAACATCTAACACCAGAGATCAACAGATTGAGAAAGGCAAACACAAGAATATTACCAACAGAAACCAAGACTACTTGGCTTCATCAGAACCTAGTACTCCCAACACAGTAAGTCCTGGATATTCCAAAACACCAGAAAAGCAAGATTTTGATCTAAAATCATATCTCACAATGGTGATAAAGGAATTAAAAAAGAACATGAATAACTCCCTTAAAGAAATACAAGAGAACACAGGTAAGCAGATTCAAGCCCTTAAAGAGAAAACACAAAAAAATTCCTTAAAGAATTACAGGAGAACACAAGTAAACAAGTAGAAGCCCTTAAAGAGGGAACACAAAAATCCCTTAAAGAACTACAGAAAAGCACAATCAAACAGATGAAGAAACTGAACAAAATCATCCAGAACATAAAAATGGAAGTAGAAACAGTTAAGAAATCACAAAGAGAGATAACTCTGGAGGTAGAAATCCTAGAAAAGAGGTCAGGAAACATAGATGCAAGCATAATCAACAAAATACAAGAAATAGAAGAGAGAATCTCAGGAGCAGAAGATACCATAGAAAACATTTACACAACAGTCAAAGAAAACACAAAATGCAAGAAGTTCCTAACCCAAACACTCAAGAAATCCAGGACACAATGAGAAGACCAAACCTAAGGATATAGGTATAGAAGAGAGTGAAGACTTCCAACTTAAAGGACCAATAAATATCTTCAACAAAATTATAGAAGAAAATTTCCCTAACCTAAAGAAAGAGATGGCCATGGACATACAAGAAGCCTACAGAACTCAAAATAGACTGGTCCAGAAAAGAAATTCCTCCCACCACATAATAGTCAAAACACCAAATGCACAAAACAAAGAAAGAATATTAAAGGCAGTGAGGGGAAAAAGTCAAGTAACACATAAAGGCAGGCCTATATGAATTACACCAGACTTCTCATCAGAGGCTATGAAAGTCAGAAGATCCTGGGTTGATGTCATACAGACCTTAAGAGAATACAAATGCCAACCAAGGCTACTATACCCAGCAAAACTCTCAATTACCATAGATGGAGAAACCAAAGTATTCCATGACAAAACCAAATTTACACAACACATTTCCACAAATCCAGCCCTTCAAAGGGTAATAAAAGGAAAACTTCAATACAAGGAGGGAAACTACATCCTAGAAAAAACAAAAAAGTAATTTTCCAACAAAATTAAAAGATAGTCACATGAACAGTTTCCCATCTCTAACAACAAAAATAACAGGAAACAACAATTACTATTCCTTAATATCTATTAATATCAATGGACTCAATTCCTCAATAAAAAGACATAGACTATCATACTGGGTATATAAACAGGACCCAACATTTTGTTGCATACAGGAAACCTACCTCAGTGACAAAGATAGACACTACCTCATAATAAAAGGTTGGGAAACAATTTTTCAAATCAATGAGCCCAAGAAAAAAGCTGGAGTAGCCATTCTAATATCTAATAAAATCAACTTTCACCCTAAAGTGATCAAAAAAGAAAAGGAGGGACACTTCATATTCATCAAAGGTATGATCTACCAAGATGAACTCTCAATTCTGAACCTCTATGCTCCATATGCAAGGGCACCTATCTTCATACAAGAAACTTTACTGAAGTTCAAAGGACACATTGCACTGCACACAATAATAGTGGGAGATTTCAACACCCTACTCTCTGCAATGGACATATCATGGAAACAGAAACCAAACAAAAACACAGTGAGACTAACACAAGTTATGAAACAGGTGGATTTAACAGATATCTATAGAAGATTTTATCCTAAAACCTTCTTCTCAGCACCTCATACTTTCTCTAAAGTTGACTGTATAACTGGTCACAAATCAGGCCTTAACAGATACAAGAGGATTGAAATAATTTATGCATCCAATCAGATCACCATGGACTAAGGCTGCTCCTCAATAACAACATAAACAAAAGAATGCCCACACACATGTGGAAGCTCAACAACACTCTACTCAATGATAACTTCGTCAAGAAAGAAATGAAGAAAGAAATTAAAGATTTTCTAGAGATTAATGAAAATGAAGCCACAACATGCCCAAACTTATGGGACACAATGAAAGCAGTCCTAAGAGGAAACCTCATAGCTTTAGGTGCTTCCAAAAAGAAACTGGAGAGAGCATATACCAGCAATATGACAGCACGTCTGAAAGCTCTACAACAAAAAGAAGTATATTCAGCCATGAGTAATCGAAGGCAGGAAATAATCAAACACAGGGCTGAAATCAACTAAATAGAAACAAAATGAACTATACAAAGAATCAACCAAACCAGGAGCTGGTTCTTTGAGAAAATCAATAAAATAGATAAACCCTTAGCCCAACTAACTAGAGGGCACAGAGACAGTTTACTAATTAACAAGATCAGAAATGAAAAAGGAGACATAACAATAAACACTGAAAAAATCCAAAATATCATGAGATCTTACTACAAAAGCCTATACTCAACAAAACTGGAAAATCTGGATGAAATGGACAATTTTCTAGACAGATACTAGGTACCAAAGTTAAATCAAGATCAGATCAACAATCTAAACAGTCCCATATCTGCTAATGAAATAGAAACAGTCATTAATAGTCTCCCAAACATAAAAACCTCAGGACCAGATGAGTTAAGTGCAAAGATTTATCAGAACTTCAAAGAAGACCTAATACCAATACTCCTCAAACTATTCTACAAAATAGAAACATAAGTTACTCTACCCAATTCATTGTACAAAGCCATAATTACTCTTATATCTAAACCACACAAAGACCTAACAAAGAAATAAAACTTCAGACCAATTTCCCTTATGAATATCGATGCAAAAATACTCAATAAAATTCTTGCAAATCGAATCTAAGAACACTTCAAAAGGATCATTCATCATGATCAGGTAGGCTTTATCCCAGGGATGCAGGGATGGTTCAATATACGAAAATCCATCAACATAATTCACTATATAAACAAATTCAAACAAAAAAAAAATATGATCATCTCATTAGATGATGAGAAAACATTTGACAAAATCCAAAATCCCTTCATGGTAAAAGTCTTGGAAAGATCAGGAATTCAAGGCCCATACTTAAACATAGCAAAAGCAATATACAGAAAACCAGGAGCCAACATCAAACTAAATGGAGAGAAACTTGAAGCAATCTCACTAAAATCAGGGACTAGACAAGGCTGCCCTCTCTCCCTATCTATTCAGTACTTGCACTTGATGTCCTAGCCAGAGCAATTAAACAACAAAAGGAGATCAAAGGGATACGAATTGGAAAGGAAGAAGACAAATAATCACTATTTGCTGATGATATGATAGTATACTTAAGTGACCCCAAAAATTCCACCAGAGAGCTCCTAAACCTGATAAACAACAATTGTGATAAAAATTGCATGGTATTGGTACAGTAACAGGCAGGGAGATCAATGGAATAGAATTGAAGACCCAGAAAGGAACCCATGCACCTATGACCACTTGATCTTTTACAAAAGAGCTAAAACCATCCAGTGGGGAAAAAAACAGCATTTTCAACAAATGGTGCTGGCTCAACTGGTTCTTAGCATGTAGATGAAAGCAATTTTATCCATTCCTATCTCCTTGTACAAAGCTCAAGTCCAAGTGGATCAAGGACCTCCACATAAAACCAGATTCATTGAAACTAATAGAAGAGTAAGTGGGGAAGGACCTCAAGCATATAGGCACAGGGTAAATTTCCTAAACAGAACACCAATAGCTTATGCTCTAAGATCAAGAATCTACAAATGGGACTTCATAAAATTGCAAAGCTTCTGTAAGGCAAAAGATACTGTCAATAGGACAAAACGGCAACCAACAAATTGGCAAAAGATCTTTACCATTCCTATATCTGATAGAGTTCTAATATCCAATATATACCAAGAACTCAAGAAGTTAGACTCCAGAGAAACAAATAACCCTATTATAAAATGGGGTACAGAGCTAAACAAAGAATTCTTAACTGCCAAATACCAAATGGCTGAGAATCACCTAAAGAAATGTTCCATATCCTTAGTCATCAGGGAAATGCAAATAAAAACAACCCTGAGATTCCACCTCATACCAGTCAGAATGGCTAGGATAAAAAACTCAGGTGACAGCAGATGCTAGCAAGGTTGTGGAGGAAGAGGAACACTCCTCCATTGCTGGTGGAATTGCAAGGTGTTATAACCACTCTGGAAATCAGTTTGGCAGTTCCTCTTGAAATTGGTCATAGTACTACCAGAGGACCCAGCTATCCCACTCCTGGGCATATACCCAGAAGATGCTCCAACATGTAATAAGGACACATGCTCCACTATGTTCATAGCAGCCTTATTTATAATAGTCCAAAACTGGAAACAACCCAGATGTCCCTCAACAGAAGAATGGATACAGAAAATGTGGTACATTTTCACAATGAATTACTACTCAGCTGTTAAAATCAATGAATTTATGAAATTCTTGGGGAAATGGATGGACCTGGAGAATATCATCCTGAGTGAGGTAACCCAATCACAAAAGATCACACATGTATGCATTCTCTGATAAGTGGATATTAGCCTAGAAGATCAGAATACATTAAGTACACACCACAAACCACAAGAAGAAGGAAGGCCAAGGTGTGAATATTTCGTTTCTTCTTAATAGCGGGAACGAAATACCCATGGAAGGAGTTGTAGAGACAAACTATGGAACAGAGACTAAAGGAAGGACAATTCAGAGAATACTCCATCTGGGAATCCTTCCCATATTCAGTCATGAAATCCAGACTCTATTGTGGATGCCACCAAATGTTGGCTGACAGGAGCCTGATATAGCTGTCTCCTGAGAGGCTCTGACAGTACCCAACTAATACAGAAGAAGAGGCTCACAGCCATCCATTGGACTGAGTACAGGGTCCCCAATGAAGGAGCTAGAGAAAGGATCCAAGGAGCTGAAGGGTTTGCAGCCCCTTAGGAGGAAGAACAATATGAACTAACTAGTACCCTCAGAGCTCCCAGGGACTAAGAGTCCAACCAAAGAGTACAAATGTGGGGACTCATGGCTCCAGCAGCATGCATATAGCAGAGGATGGCCAAGTTGGTCATCAACAGGACGAGAGGCCCTTGGCCCTGTGAAGATTCTATGCCCCAGTGTAGGGGAATGCCAAGTCCAATAAATAGTGGGGTGGGGGGGGGAGAGCAGGGGGAGGGGTGGTTGAACAAGGGTTTGTTTTAGTTTTTAGTTGTATTTTATTTTATTTTATTTTATTTTATTTTATTTTATTTTTGGAGGGGAACCTGGGAAATGAGATATTGTAAATAAAGAAAACATCTAACTAAAAAAAATAGAAAAAAATAAGTTGTAATGTAGCAAATATTCTTAAATACATATTCGTATTATAAAAGGATTCATACGCTGAAACAACCAGGAATCAGAACTAGGATATACAAAGGATTTACTATATATGTTAAATAACATAATATATATTTTGAAAAAGATTGATTTTATACTATATATATTTCTACATTTTGTATTAAATAACTATGGTTAGAACTCATGTTTGGGCAGGAGATCCTCACTCTCATGGTCATGTTTTGACCTATATGTACTTTCTCACAAGACATTTTGCTGTTTATTTGACAGGAGGATTATATAATAGCAATATTATAGTTCTTTGGTTAACATTCAGTAATTGTTACTATACTTTTTTTTCCTTGGGATTCAGGAACAGTTTCATGGGTAACATAAAAATATAATATCAGATATAATGTTAAATTTTATTATCTCCACCAAGTGAACAATGTACTAAACACATGAAAGTATTCGTTGTTATTAAATATGCACATTACTAACTGTGATAAAATACTTTTTCTAATTAATTGTATTTCACATCTCCCACCTTTTAAGCAATGCAATCATGATTAAAGGACAAACCAAAGGTTTTTTTATGCAAAACCCAATCACTGGTACATACTTAAAGTATCAACCTGGAGATAAAGTCTTAAAATCTGCTGTGTAAGTCTCTGACCTGGATGACAACACCAGGTTCCTACTCTGTACAGATATAGGAACTGAAGCATCTTTAGCTGAAATTTTTCACGTTGAAAATAAAGTCAGAAAATTCAATGGCTAACAGGGGACAAGAACGTTAAAAGATATCTGCTGTAAACCATGTTCTAGGTTCACAAAATTTTAATAAGTACACAAAGAATTAAAAGAAGACTGTTACAAAATATCCTGGTTGTAGTGATTTTCTGTATTTATACATGCATAGTAAATTAAAGAATGAATATCACTTACTACAAAGTAGTTTCTATATATTCTATAAATTTTGTAACTAAATAAATGGAATAAAATTCTTGAAGAGATTTGCTGCATTTAATAAAAACTTGAAAAAGCATAATAAATGATAGTAGCTTTTAAAGTATTTATTCCAATAACAACTAAACTTTAGGGGAATAATCATTAACTAAGGATGAGAAAAATTGAATTTTTTTCTCTACTTCAAAGAGAAATAATTCAGGATTGTTCTTATCAGTTATAAAGTGTTGACAGAAAATATTCTGAAACAATATTAAGTTTTAACCTTATTAATAAAAAACATCAAAAAAGAAAATATCCTCACAAAAAATGCTTTTGAAATGACAGCAACTTTTTCTGTGTAATAAAACAATAAATATCAGTCTGCAATGTATATTTTAAGTATATGGGAATAAGCTAAAAGATAAAGCATTCACAAAACAAATATGAGGACCTGATTTCAGATTCCTGGCTCCCTACTTCATGTCAGTGAGGTTGGTAGATTAACTGCTTAAAGAACAGAGAATGGATAATCACAGAGCCAGCTGTATTGCTAGACTGGCATGAAGGTAGTGTATAAGGTAACTAAAAGAATATGCCCCGATGGGTAGAAAGAGATCTAGAAAGTCGATATGTGACAATGTAAGGGAGAACACAATGAAACCATTTATCTAGACCATTTCATGAGTAAGAAGAAAGGTTTATTGGGGATAACCTTCCAAAACTAGCTATTTCCCAGGGGACAGATAAAGAAGATGGTCAAAAAGAAACACAGGAACTAGACATGAACCTAGGTGTGTATACATGGGAGGTATCCATGGCTCCAGATACATTGATACTATTGGATGGCCTTGTCTGACATCAATGGGAGGAGAGGCCCTTGGTCCTGTGGAGGTTTGATGCCCCAGCATAAGAGAATGTGGTAGTAGTGTGCCAGGAGAAGGTGGGCGGTCAGAGAATATCCTCAGAGTGGCAAAGGGGAGGAAGGAGATAGTGATGTGGGATGGAGGCTGTGGAGGGGTAACTGAGAAGGGGGCTATCATTTGAGATGTGAACGAATGGAATGATTAGTAAGTAATAAGTAAATGAATAAATAATAAAATAAAATAAAGTAAAACAAAGTAACATAAAGCAGATTGTATATGATGGTCAGTGGGGAGAGAGGCTTTGTACCGATACGGGCAACTTTAATTGACAGGCAACTAAATCATTTGCATCTGAAAAGATGAAACTAACATTTCTTTACCTAAATACCACTTCTCTTTTTAGTTGTCTCATTATCTCCTCATTAACATTAATAGATGATCATAGTTTCTTACGATCATAATTTTGTAGTCCTATATTGAGTAGTTTATTTTTTCTCTTTGTAAACAGTCATAGAATCATTTATTCACTGCTTGGTCGCATTTTCTGTGGGCATTACCAAGACATAATGAAGGAATATTTTTAGTTAATTCTTACTTTTTACTAGGTTCTGTAACATAATACAAACTAAAAGAGTTAAACTTAATCTGTATTTTATATACTCAAGCTAAAATAGCTTTCGGAATTCAGCATTTTTGAGACATGTGACTATGTGAGACTTGGAATAGCCTGGGAGTTATTGCATAATAAAGAATGCCACAATTCCAGCCAAAAATATTGAATGTTCATATGAGATGGTTTATTAATATTATCGGAAAGCAAAGCTTGACCTTACTTGTACCGTATGTTGACTTGCGATTATCAATAGAGTTCATATTGGTTGTTGGCTTGCTTATTTTGGTTTCTGATAGTGTAGGTGATTTTGTTTTTGTGAGGGTTGTGGTGTATATGCATGTGCATGTGTGTGTACCTTTGCATGTTTATGAAAGAAGGAGAATTGGGGAGAGAAAAGGCAGGGGGAAAGTGCATGGAGTTTGCTTAGTAGGAAGGTGGCAGGATCAGGGAATAGGTGGTAAACTAGAAAGTAGTGATAAGAATATGTTGTAGAAAACAATTTATAAATAAAGGAAAATGTGACAAAATTATCATTTCATGCTTTAAATTTCCTTTAGAATAAAATCCAATGCCTTTTCATTTCTCTGTATTTCTATCCCTGCAATATTAGTATAGCAACTACTTACTAAGCCAGTATCATTTATTAACTTTAAGTAACCTCTAAATTCTCTGACATTTGTTGAACTTTCCCACATTGTGCCTAATCACCAAATTATCCCAGACAAATTCTATTAAGAAATCTTGGTCAAAAAAAAAGAAGAAAAAAAGAAAAGAAAAGAAAAATGAAAGAAAGAAAGAAAGAAAGAAAGAAAGAAAGAAAGAAAGAAAGAA
>JADRCD010121199.1:0-15000 GCA_019843815.1 Montemys delectorum
TATGTTTCAATAACTTTAAAAATATGAATCACTGCACCTCTTGAAAAACTTGGAGCAGCATAAAACAAAATACTGCTAAATCAGTGTATAATTCAAGATTAAAACAACAACAACAGAAAGAAAACTGTTCTTGAAACTGCCAAATTACTTCCCAAAGCCCATTTCAGTAAGAAGGTCTTATAGAACACGACCCTGACATGAGAACTGGAAGCCCCTGGTGGTATGTAACCAAATAAGGGCACCTCATCAATGAGACAAGAAAAATCTTTTCCTAAATCCTTAATGGTAGTGAAGGAAGAAAATCAGATGTGGCAAAGATAGTTGTGAAGAATGAGAAAGCCAGAGACAGAAATAATTCTGAACGTTTCTGAACACTTTCTAGGCAGATGATAACCAAGAGTGTCGTTAATGGAACTAAGTTAGAAAACATGGAGAAAAGAAGATACTTTAGGAAGATGGAAAAGGGATGAAGAGCTTCACTTTCAGAGTGGATGCTGTGTGGGGTGTGTGTGTGTGTGTATGTGTGTGTGTGTGTGTGTGTGTGTAGGGGGTTTTATGTCTGAAATAACTACAGAGGACATCCCTGTCCTCTGGCAAGAGATATCCTGTTCATCACGGGGCTTCTCAAGCCTGTTTCCTGGTCTCACAACATCAGCACCAACTAAGAACTTGCTAGAGATGCAAAGCATGGAGACTCATCCCAGACTCAAGAGTTTCAGAAAACTTTTTGGATACTCAATCCATTAAATTAATTTTAATTATGTGTATGTGGAGGGGATATACAGGCATACAGCTACGGGTGTCTGCAGAAGCCGTACGTGTTGGATTCCCAAGAGGCTAGAGTTACCAGCATTTGTGAGTCACCTGGTATGGATGCTGGAAACCGAACTCAGGTATATATGAGAGGCACACACTTTTAACCTCTGAACCATCTCTCCAGGCCCCTGAAATATTTTATTGAGTTGAAATAGGTCTATTCAGGTCATCAGGATTTTAACTCTTCCCAGGTGATTATTTTCATGTGTAATGATTAGAAGATTTTTATGAATTTCAAATATACTCTTCAATCAACTAAAAAGATAAGTATTTCAGAGTCTTTTAGTGGTTTCTTGAAAAAATCTGTATGCAATCTAATGTCTCACTGGGACACTCAAAGCAGTTAAGAATCTGCTGCTATATTTAGGAAAGAGTTCGTAACTAGGGGCCATTCCTTTAAGAGGTTTTTGGTAGTACATGAGAACACTAGCTGTTCAGAAGGTGAGAGTGGAAAGTGATGTAGAACCTCGGTAGGGAGGCCCATGGAAAATGGCCGAACATCCTCAAGGGCGCAGGGTAAGCCCTAGATCAAGAGCTCTTAGCATGTCAGTGCTTCTGCTTTGCAGAATTCCACTAACCTGAGTCCACATCTTGGATGTGGTGTAAAAGGACAGGCCTGTTGCACAGGGCCACTGCAGTGCACCTTAGTATGCCCCTTCTACATGACTCCCTGTGGGGTGGCCAGGCCTCTGCTTGGCTAGTAACAAAAAGGGGTTTCATTTCCTTCTCAAATATGGTCTCACTGAGACAGAGTAATTCCTATGGCCAGCAGCCTTTGCAAATATCTGCATGGTTTTTCTTTTTTAAAATGATCAAGTCCGAGTATGCAAAACAAATGGAGATTAAGGGCAAAAGTCAACCAAACAGACATTAATCAAACCTACCTTCACTCAAACAGTCTGGGACACCTCTGGGTTAACCTGTGCATACATAGGACAGCCTTCTGTTGCTAAGAATAGATTACACCTTGGGAACATGGCAATGTCTTGTCTGTTTTTACTCGGCTTAGAAAATTGGTAGGAATTATAAGAAAAAAAAAACTTTCCTGTACAGTTTCACCTCGAGTTCCTCCCTTCCACTGTTCTGACGTTTTCCACAGAGATTCTAAGCAGTTTGAGTCAGCCCAGGTGTTCCCGAGTCCCAGGTTGCAACATTTGGTTAATTAACATCATGCTGCAAACACTCAAAATCACTTCAGCTGCTGCTAGAACAAAACAAAACTCCCCCAAACAAAAACTGTGGGGAAATATAAACAAATGGCAGTATTCTGTGGAAAACAATGTATGATTCTGGTGACAATAAGAGCAGCCAGGGCCTTCTTGAATTAATGCTGTGCTCCTTTAAAACATTATTTTCTAAAAGGAATTACATTGAGTTGGAGCAAAGACTTCAATGTACGGCGTATTTATACAGAACGCGGCTATGTGCCAGGATGCCAAATCATTCGCTTGAAAGAAGAAAAGTACAGGGCAAGAGCACTGGGAACCCCAAGAGCGGCAATTTGGGGAATATTAAAAGAAACGGCCACTCTTCTATTAAGAATACAAATGGCTTCTCTCCCCCAGCGACAGAGCCACAATGCTATCAGCCACTACTCTCTACACTCTCAGGCTTTCCAGCCCCCACCCCTTCCCACAGCCCCACTCA
The DNA here is from genome assembly GCA_019843815.1 of Montemys delectorum. Taxonomy (NCBI): domain Eukaryota; kingdom Metazoa; phylum Chordata; class Mammalia; order Rodentia; family Muridae; genus Montemys; species Montemys delectorum. The sequence continues at coordinate 2,464 of JADRCD010121199.1, forward strand.
AGGTCTCAATTTAACTCTGCATTTTAATCCTTTTAAACACCCATTTGTTCCTTTCTTTCCAATCACTTTCAGTAAAACTTCACGTCTCTGGAATGGGGCCAGAGGTAGTTCTGTCAAAATTAATGTTTTAAAAGGTATGAACTGTAGAATGTTGGGGGGTGGGGGGGAACCTGGTTTTAGTTCTGCAGTGGGAGAACAGGTTAGATACACAGGGCTCTTGGTGCACTTTCTTTTGTAAGTACTAAGTGGAGAGTTGAGGGGAGATATAAGGAGCAGTTTGGTTTGAGGCTTGGTTTCCCAGATGGCATTCAGATACGGCTACTCTGAACTAACCCATAGACCCAATGCTCCATACAGTAAGAGCTGGAGAGGGGTCTGTTACACATCATTGTAAGTAAAGAGGACAGGCCTACAAAGCTTTACCCATACAATGCCTCACTTTGAGTTGGATGGGGATGAAGGTGTGTTTTTGAGGGCTGAAGTTTATTTATATGACTCAGCTTTTTCCCAACAGAGCCTTCTAAAATTCCGAGCATTTTTTAACTTGTGAATGGAGCCTGAAAAAATTAAACTTCAAGACCTGGCTTTCAGTCATCTTTGATCTACTGGGAACTGACACAGGTGTTATTTTGGATAACGGGACCAAGTCACACAAACAGGAGAACTGTCTCATTTAGAGACAAGGAGGAGATGAAGTTCACTTGTAGCTCTAGAAAACACAAGTATAGCTCTCCCAGGTCCAGCAGCAGCTAGCAAGCCCCCAGGGATTTTCCAGCCTCTGTCTCCTTAGTCTAAGATTAGCATTTGATAACATCACCAAAAGTATCAGAACATTCCCAGGCAGGAAAACGTCTGCGTGCTGCAAGTGGAAAAATAGAGTGTCCTACCTGGGGCAGGGCGGCCCTTGAATTGCCCGATTACTGCAACGGCCAGATGACCCCAAACTACCTCAGAGGCTGTGGCTCTAAGTCATCATGATTCTTAAACCTAACTCAGTTCTGCGTTTACAAGATGGGTTTTCTTCATGGGTTTTTTGTTTGTTTATTTTCTTTTTGGGGTATTACTTGGGGGTGTCATTATTTCCATTTACATCCTTAAAATAAAGCCTACTGTTTAAGCGAGCTCTCAAACACACACAGCCAAGGCACTGTGCTGCTCACATAGCTGGAAAGCTGCAGAAAGATAAATATTTTAGAATTTGTGCTACAAAAAATTTTTTAATACATACTGTATAAAAATTTAGGGGGAAAATAAGATCTGGCCCCAACAGCCAAGGCCTGAAAAAAAAAAATCAGACAAGGCTTAAGGTGAAATTAAATATAGCCCCAGAATCATAACCAGAGACATTGTAAGTCCCTACTACAGCAAACACTAATGCTCCGGCCGTGTCAGGCAGCTTTGGAGAAGTCATGGGAAAATGAAGATATGCCAAAAGACCGGGGACTGGCAAATGTCATTCAGCTGTTCACGTGAAGAAGCCAATTCTATAAGGTCACTTTGAGAGGTCTTAGGGGACATCATAAGTGGTTTATTAGGCTGTTCCTGAGTAGCTAGGAATAGAAAATGCAATCACCAGGAAGCAGCAAATTATACTCAGAATTGGCCAGATCAGCTTATGCACATGTCTCCCTTAGATCATAGCACTGTAGCAAAACACGGACATCAACAACACATTTTTCTGGTTCTCTTACAGTACTGTTACCCACTAGGAAGGAGGGACTACAACTTGTTATAATCTATATTCTTGGATCCAAATAAGTAACTATGTTAGAGGCTAGAGATACATGGTTTTAGTGGTAGCAGAGGAAAGTATCATTTTCATCAGCAGAAAAATGAGCTCAGGTCTGGATAGGCTAGTGAAATAAATTGCCTTTAATGTGCAAGTGGTTTTAGAGTGACATCTACATCAGGAGCCCTTTCTTTTTTTTTTTTTTTTTTTTTTTTCCTAAATTAGGTATTGTCTTTATTTACATGTAAATTTCTCCTTTCCCAGTTTCTCCTCCAAAAAACAAACAAACAAACAAAAACAACCAGAACAGACCCCTGTTGCCTCCCCCCTTCCCCATGCTTGCCATCTCACCCTCTCCCACTTACTGGCCTTGGCATTCCCCTACACTGGGGCACAGAACCTTCACAGGGCTGAGGTCCTCTCCTCCTATTGATGATCGAATTTGCAATCCTCTACTATACACATGCTGCCAGAACAATCAGTCCTACCACGTATAGACCTTGGTTGGTGGTTGAGTCCCTGGGAGCTCTGAGGGTACTAGTTAATTCATATTGTTGTTCGTCCTAAGGGGCTGCAAACCCTTAAGCTCCATAGATCCTTTCTCTAACTCCTTCATTGCATCATGAGCCCTTTCTACTCCAGGCCACACCTGGAGTTCACTCACTTCTAGTGATGCACTGAAAGGCCATGCATTTGCTGCACTATATACAGTTCAGGTAGCAGGTCAGTACAACATACAGGGAGCAGATGAAGGGGCTGTGTCCTTTTACCTGGCGAACAGATTGAGCTATGGAAAAATTCTTCTTGAAGTAAATAGAAGGTGATCACATGCAAAAAAAAAAAAAAGAGGCAGTAATTCATCTAGGTATCTCCATGAGACAAAATTAGAGATGAAAGCTACACAGGATATTTTAGCTCACTGTGAAAAGAGAATAGGTCTTGGCAGGTGTCCAAAGTCCCAACTGCTACTAATGGGAAAATTACAGAATGGAGGCTCTAACACAAGATTTGGCTTGGGTATTCCTTTGAGGTCCTTTTAAATTTTAAGAATCTATGTTTTTTATATAATGCTTATTTTATATTCCAGTCCTGATCTCATCATTTCAGTTGTCTCAAAGCCCTGTTACTTTAATCCAATTAAAAACGGATTTGAAATCTATACCTAAAGAGCCCTCCAGCTTGCTCACTTGCTTATCATTTTATTTCACAGATATCTGTGGACTATGCCCATGACAACCTGGGCACCATGCAGTGACCTGGGAAGATAGAAATGACTTATCCACAGACGCTGCTATCAGGGATCTAATTAGATCCAGGGAGGGAAATCTTAATAGAGTTGACGATACCACGGAAAGAGCCAGTGGACCTGGTGTGCCACTTGTCGTGACTCTTGAACCCATGTGTCTCAATGAGGCCAGGCCACCATTCCTGACCTTTCTATGTAATCATTAGTTGTGTGGAGAAGTCACTCTGGACAACATAGACAAGACCAGTGAACTTCTGTAAGATGAACCCTTTGGGAGAGGAAAGGTGCTCTTCTCCTCTTCACCAGCTCCTTTGCCCAGAAGAGACTTCCAAGGTCTGCTAAGGAGACAGCTGTGTAGGATACAGTTTCTGGTCTTTCTAGCATTCCCCCAGAGAGGTGGAGCCAGATACTGAGTCCATTGCCAGCTCTACAATCCAGCTAATGCAGGAGTAGTTACATATTACATCCCTACCCCTTCCCAGCCAGTGTCTAACCTGGTAAAGCCCATAGAGGTCTTGCTCTCCAGTACCAACTTCTCTAAGAATCTCTTGGCGATATATGTGGACATAATTCAAATCCACAGTGAAGCGATGGGATTCACAGTGTTCTCCAATTTTAAACCATGGTCAATGAGACCCAAATTAAAGCACTGCTCTGCCTACTCACTACAAATTTGAATGTTCATGCTAAATAATATCAGAAACCAGACCCCACTGTGACCCTCCAGCAAACCTCATGATGGAAAAGCTAGAGTTAAACATAATTCACATTGAAATCAACCATGGAGAACACAGGGTTTTTTTTTTTTAAGTTCACAATGGTGTTCATGAAGATCAAGAGAAGAAAATATATTTAGTAGAATAGTTAAAGCTATGTATCTAGCTGTGCGATGGATCATGTGAGCACTGAAAACTTACCACCCTGCTTATCTATTTGAACAACCCACCTTACATACTGATATTATATGGGGCTACTACACAGTCATGTCATGACTCAGTATGTATATAATGTAAGTTATGCTCTAAACAGAGAAAAAGTTAGCATGCACAGTCAGAAACAGCTTGCTTCACCACATTATGGTAGTTAACTGTGTGCTTATTTATAAATTGCACTAAATTGTTCTGGAGGCAATGACCTGACGAGGAGAAAACACAAAAGTGTCTTGAGCATCTTTTAAGACCACAGTCTGAGTCCCTTTAGAGACTACATACTCTTCAGTAATGTTATTCCTCTAAATTGCTGCCTTCCTAGCCACCCACTAGGAAGCCTGGCCTGTGCGCCCATAAAACCCTCTGCACAGACATCTCACTACCCACCCTCCCGTTACTTCTGACATCTTACCATTTGCTGAAGATGGGAAAGGCACAGTTCCTAGCAACCATCTCTGGCTGGCGGTAGAATCACTGCGTGATTTCACTTCGAAACGGCCACCCAGATGGAGTAAGACAGTGCTCAACATCCCTTCGACTTCTAAACTAACCAGTAGGCTAAAATACTCACTGGACACTCACTCAGGCATTCAGATCACAGGACGGAAATCTAGCAAGAAAAGGGTTCACGTGAGCACTGTGGGGGTCTCAGCAAGGCCGCATACAAGCAAAACATTTAAAAAATAAACACACTTCTAACTCAAGCCACTACCACCACCAACTACCAGAACATTAAACTAGGTTCCTTTTTGACAGCAAGTGCCCAGAAGCCTACGATACAGAGATTTCCCTGAAGTGTGGCTGTTTGCCAAAACATCCACGTAGTAAATAACCCCTGTCCACGCACTGTCCTGGCCACCTAAGTACCATCTCCACTCTCTCCCTGCAATATGACCACTAAGGGACAAAAGACCTAGTACACTAGGGGTCACTGATGACCTTCTTCCATAAATCTGGGTCCATTCTGACTCCAGTATTTGTGTTCATCAGGCTCTTAAAGGCTATGACGTCACCAAAGTCCACAGCCCAGGGATCCTGATGCAATACCCCATGCTCAACCTGTGATTCCTTCCTGTCTTTCTCTTTAACGCATCTAGCCCCACCTCCAGCATGCTTATGTACATACATGAATGTGCTTCCTGCATAGGAATCCTCTAAGGACTGCCTCTTCCTGATAATTATCTGTCTCTCCACAAAACAAGCTGTGTTGTTAGGGGTCCGCACTTTTTACATACTTGTCTTGTCCGGTCTGAATAGTTGGCATTTCCTTCACTCCATCTTAAAATACCAGAGGCCGCAGAAAATCATCTGCCCCACCTTTACCAGTCTGGGCACCTACACTACTTACTGCTCTCAGAGCTTGGATTCATGTAAGAAGACATGAAAAAGTCTAACTTTCACACTTGCATGAGACATGCAAAACCTGCAGCCAGGGCCTGTGTCCTACAAGGGAATGGAAACTTTGGTGAACCACAGAGATTTATTTCTTCCAGGTGAAGAATGATACACTGCTGGTAAGGGAAGGAGCTTAGGCAAGTAACTACTATAGAGGTACATGTATCAGGGCACTTATCAAATGTATCCACAGACCATCTCCTGGGACACCGAAAGCTCTCCTTCTCCTTCTCCAGAAGTTCCCTACCTTCCAGATGCTGCAAACTTTCGAATACAGTTCCTCATGCAGTAGTGACCCCAAACAAAGAATTCTTTTGTTGCTACTTCATAACTGTAATTTTGCTATTGTTCTGAATCATAATGTAAATATCTGATATGCAAATGATATTTGACTCCCCCCATCCCAAAAGGGTTGTGATCCACAGGCTGAGAACCACAGTCTTGTCCCAAAAGAAACTGGGTACAAATAAAAGTTGGTGATAGGATTCAAACAGAAGGGACCAACTCCTCTTGTCTCGCTTGGGTACTTACCAAGAAATTTAAACATGCCATGAGAAAGCCATAGTAATGTTCATTTCTAATGTGGAAGATGATAGCCAAAGATGGCTAAGGGAAACGAGAAAGACGAGAAAGGAGGAGAGGGCTTACTACTTACAAGTTGTGGAACACTCTGGACCACTGGAAATTGTCAGTCTCGATGTTTTCTAAGTCTGATAGAACATTTTATATACCAACCTAAATATATCAAAACATACCTCTCCCCAAACAGGCTTAAGCATGCTTCTCCTTCCAATTAGTGTACAGTTGAGGCGAGTTGAGGGCAGCAGCTCAGAGGCCGAGCTAACACTGTCCTACACCGTAATACCCAAGACACCAAGAACACACGGCTTCAGGCTTTTAAAGACTAGAGTGCTCAGATCATTCCTACCAGAGGTCTGAAAATTCTTCCTATGTCACCGATAATTTTTCTAGCCTGCACAATATTTCTCCCATCCTAAGAAAAGCAGATGGAAGCCTCACCAAAGTCATCTAAGAAATGTCACATGACCGCAGTAAATAAGACTAACATTTGGTCAAAAGGAGTCATTGTCACTTGGATTTATTGTGGAAACAAATTTTATAAATCGAAGGGGGGCAGGGGGCAACATCCTAGGAACGTTAGTAGCAGGTGAGGTCAGGACTAAAACCAGATCCTATTTCTGGCCACTGCCCTTCTCCTGCCTCTGGGCTGCTTTCATCCACAGTCATACCCAGCGAGTCTTCAGACTCTCCCTCTCCCGAGTAAACACCCTCACTCCTGCTGGGGTCCATGGCTGATGTTCTCAACAAAGTTCATCTCCCTCCCACACCTGCTCCTACTCTGCTGCCTCCCTCTTCCACCACAACACCAGGCAGAGGCAATAAGCTCCCAAGTGAGAATTCTACTTGTCTCTACAAAGTTGAAATACTCCACAAAAAAAGAGGCCAGATCTATCCCAAAGCTCAGGTGTAAGTGGGGGAGATTCATGTATAAAATACATTCCGTGTATTTATAACTAATTGAATTGAGTCCCCCTTTCAGAACATGTGGATCTATGTTAAGTGACAAATACTTCATTTGTCACTTCCTTGTAGACCCTGAAATAAAGGAACAAGTCAGACCTCATAAATCTATGGACAAATGTTTCAGCACGGAACAGTGTCAATCATTCATTATCTTTCTTACTTTTTTATTGCTATTATAAAACATCCTGACCAAGGCAATTTATAAAAGAAAGAGTTTATTGGGGGTTTACAGTCTCAGATGGTTACATTCCATGACCATCATGTTTGGGAGCATGGCAGTGGGCAGGCAGGCCTGGCACTGGAGTAGTAGCTGAGAGCTCACATCTTGAGACACCACAGTGAAGCAGAGAGAGTTAACTGGGGACCCCAATGACATAAGCTTCTGAAACCTCCAACCTGCCACTGGTAATACACCTCCTGCTGCAAGGCCACACTTCCAGATCCTTCCAAACATGCCCACCAACTAGAAAGCAAGTGTTCAAAACATGTGAGCCTGGGGGTGAGGGTGGGCACTCTCATTCAAACCCCCACAAACGCATACTTGGTTTTAACGTTTTGTTTGTAGTAAAATAAATATAGCACTTGCCATCTTAATGAGAGAAATACATTTTAATTAAACCACAAAATATATTCATACTTCTTTATAACCTCCTCTACTCTCTGCTTCTCCAATGTTTTTTCTGCCCTGAAAGGAAACCCCAGAGTCATTGTCAGTCCCTTTCCCCACTCAACCTCTTGCCAACTTCTGATGTGTTTTCTGTCCACGTGGGTTTGGGTATTCTGGAAATATCACCAAAGTTAAATGATGTGTCCTTTTGTATCTAACTTCTTTTCTGAGAGTGATTTGGTGGTTCATCTACATTACAGCATGCATTAGAACATCTCACCATTTCATAGCTGAGTAATTGCTCATTGTGTAGATGCACCACTATGTTTACTCATTCACCTATCAATTTTTGGTAGACTCTTGTGCATAGTGTGCCACTTTATGTGTGCATGTTCCGCTTTGCATTTGAACAATAGATTTTAAGTCTTTATGCATATAACAAAGAAAGAATTGTGGGTTGCACTGTATTTTGTATTTAACTGAGTGAGAACCTGCCCAAGTGTCTTCTACAGCTGCAGCTACATCTTCAAACTACTTGTGTGTTGTTCTTTTTGTTTGTTTGTTTGCTTGCTTGCTTGCTTTGTTTTTGTTTTTTCGAGACAGGGTTTCTCTGTGTAGCCCTGGCTGTCCTGGAACTCACTCTGTAGACCAGGCTGGCCTCGAACTCAGAAATCCGCCGGCCTCTGCCTCCCAAGTGCTGGGATTAAAGGCGTGCGCCACCACTGCCCGGCTTTTTGTGTTGTTCTTATTGTTTGTTTGCCTTTGTTTCACTTTGTTGACTTCAGGGAACAAGGTCCCATGTATCCAAGGCTGACTCTGAACTCCTGACCCTCTTATCTTCTCCTCCCAAGTGCTGGGATTAGCATTATTCACTCCAGGCTTCATGTTATATTACTAACTAGCATTAAACAGCATGAAGGCCAGTGTAGGACCAAGCAATGGCTGCATGGAATCATCTACACTCGCAGGACTTTAGAAGCATAGGTCACCCATGCAGACAGCTGCCTCCTGCTCACCTGCACCACTCCTCTACCCTCACTGTGACTTAATTCTTTTCATAACACTTCAGAGTCTCCAGAATTACTTCTGTGCACCAAGGAGACAGCTTCATGGGTAAAGCTTTTGCTATGAAAACTAGCCTACAACCTCCACACATGCGCTGTGGCACACAAACACCCATGCATGTGATAATAACACAAACTTTAAAGTTAATTCCCATTTGTTTACTTGTTAACTGCCCACTTTATTTCCCTTCGCTACCCTAGGACAGAAGTACCCTGTTAACTTCCAGGGGCACCCACAAATCTTTCTTTACTGGATAAATCCCTTTATGCCATAAAATGCTAAAAAGAGCGGGCCAGAAGAGTTCTCTCCTAATTCCTTTTCTTTTCTCATACAGGAAAACAATATGGATAGCAACTGACTCTAAAGGCCCAAGGGGGAAAAGGAACACAGCCCCAAGTCCACTGAATGAATTAATGATCTCCTTGACCATCTGCTTGGATCTCAATGTGCATTTCAAGCTCTGTCCTTCCTGGGCCACACAGACCATCAAACACAGACTGGTTTGTTTTTGTTCCCGAGGTAAAGATAAAAGAGGGTTACTAAAGGTCTTTAGGTAAGTTTGCTGCAGGCTTTGATGCTATTTTCTTCTGTTTTGTTCATCAAATAAAAGCCTCCAAGTACTTTCTCTAAGGTCAATGCAAAAGTCAAGTTCCTCCAGGAGATCCTTCAAGAGCACACTTTACCCTTCAGTCTCTCCAAGAACAATCAGACTCGCACCATTTGCATGAGCAAAGGGAACAAAGAGAACTCACGGTTGGACTTAAGCCGTCAGAAGGCCTGCTGCCTTGAAAGACGAGGAGGCTCTGCTCTGGATGAGGAGGATGCAAGCAGCTTGCTCAGTCCCAAGGGTCCCTGGTAGCCAACCAGGGAGTACCACCCACTGGCACACCGGCTCAACAAGAGCAGAGACCCTGTCCTCCAAGTTCACTGCTGAGGGCCAATAGATCAGAGCCTGCAAACAGTGCCTTCCACACACGTCTGTGACTTCAGAGGATCCCCTGGGTTCTAAGTTTTCAAAGACACCAAATAAACATATCCCAAGTGATAAGAAAGGAACCTGAATTGAAGTGTTAACAATAAGTCTCTTGGTGAGTCAGATATGTATGTGCCCTGCAATAAAGTCATGGCTCATGCGCTCTGCACCTATAGATGAAGCCTGTTATACCTGTGGAGAGGGGAGGCAAAGAGGGACTTCACTTCACAGGCCACAGAGCCACGGCTGTCCTGAAGATTGTTATTAAAAAACTGTGATGTTTCCCCAACCAAAAGAAGAGAAAAGGAAGGGAGAGATAAGGAAGAGGAAAGCAAGGGCATTATAGAAACACAAACTAAGACATTTTAAAGAATTTTTTCTTTCTTTCTTTCTTTCTTTTTTTTTTTTTTTTCTGTTTTAGGTTTGTGATTGATATATCTAGGGAAAAAAAAAGACAGTTTTCTACATCTTGCTAATTGTTCCATGATAGCTTTCAATATTTACAAGATTCTACTCTGTAAAATCAAAATACTGGTGGAAAAAATTATTTTTCCCCACAGAGATTTTCCCAATGGAGCCACAAATGATTCTTTCTGGGACGTCTCAAGGATCTGCCTAATGTTGATATCTAAGGCTGACTTAATGTTTCTACTGCTGTGAAGCGACACAATAACCAACCACAGGGGCTGGCGAGATGGCTAAGCGGGTAAGAGCACTGACTACTCTTCTGAAGGTCCTGAGTTCGGATCCCAGCAACCACATGGTGGCTCACAACCACCATAATAAAATCTGACGCCCTCTTCTGGTGCATCTAAAGACAGCTACAGTGAATTAGGCCAGAGTGAGTGGGTCTAGAGCGAGCGGGGCTGGCAGAGGTCCTGAGTTCAATTACTAGCAGCAACATACATGATAGCTCATGGTCATTTATAGAACTACAGTGTACTCATACACATAAAATAAATAAAAAATAAATCTTTAAAAAAAATAACCAACCACAGTAACTCTTACAAAGGAAAAATATTTCATTGGAGCTGGCTGATAATTCAGAGAGTTTCAGTCCATTATCATCATGGCAGGAAGCATGACAACATATAGGCAGACAGGGTGCTGGAGAAGGAGCTTTGAGTTCAACATCTGTATCCTCAGGCTGGAGAGAGAGGGGGAGACAGACAGACAGACAGACAGACAGACAGACAGACACACACACACACACACACACACACACACACAGGACCTGGCTTGAACATTTGAAACCTCAAGGTCCACCCCCAGTGACACACTTCCTGCAACAAGGTCATACTTCCAAATTGTGCCTCTCTCTTTGAGCCTATGGGAGCCATTTTCATTCAAACTACTTCAAGGGCTTTAAACAATACTTATTACAATAATTGTTTTTTAAAAGTCTATATTCTTCTCTTCCTATTCTGGAACTAGAGAAGGAAACGCAGGGGTGCTCCTCTCTCCCTTCTATTAATGTACAGCCTGGACCAAGAACGGAAAGGGCAGCTGGGACTCCCCACTTTTAGTCTATGGAATGATAATCCTTTAGTGTACGGAATCATAATCTCCGTTTCCTCTTTCCTGGGCTATTGAGACGTTAATTTAGCTATAGATGTTAAGTGTGACTAAGCAGAGTCTGGCCTCAGATTCGGTCTACAGTTTGGACACTATGAAATCAAGGGTGCCTCCTTCCCAGGGCTGTTCAGATAAATCCCCCAGCATTACCATCAAAGTCTTTCATTGAACATCTTGCATATGACAAGATCAGGGACCGACATGGAGCTCCCAAAGGTGATGAAGACAGAGGAGCTGCCTCTCAAGTATTTACCCTCCCGAGACACATGGAAGTTGGAATGGTAACATTACACTGTGGGGGATGGAGGCTAGTGAACCTCTTAAAAAAATCTCATGGGACTCTCCTGCAGAAGGTTCAGCTTCAATGCTGAAACAGGTGCGGTGTCATCTGGTGTGTGCACAGGCCTTCAGCAGAGGGAAGACAGGCGAGCACTGCTGCTTGCACTTCCAATGTTCCATAGCAGCATCACAGTCACAAATGGCCACCCTGCTTCCTTGGGAGTGTAAGGAACCTCACATAGGCAAGCTTTCATGGCAGGAATTGTTTTCCTTCCTTTTAACATTTAACAGGTAAAATTCAGTTAAAATGAACATCCAGGGTGGCCTTTATGAAAGAAGAAAGTTTTGTTTTGTTTTGCAGTCTGAATAGCCAATCAAGACAATGAGACCTTTATTCCTCCTTTGTCAATGAGTCAGGAAGCCTGCTGAAGGGCTGACAGGGTGGTGCATGAGGTTAATGTTGCATCCTGTTGAGTTGCACTTGCCAACAACATCCAATCCTACCACTGTCCCCATCCAGCCTCAGCTTGGCTCTGACCCTATAGACACTCCTCAAGGCTCTGCAGGGTACACCTTACAAAACTACAATGGCGTCTAACAGGTTCAGAGCAGACGGTCCAATAGCATGCATCCTGTCCAGGGGAACGGTTAGCTCACGCCTCAGACTTCCTCTCCAGCTCAGAAAAGCTCAATGTGGGGCTAATCGGGAAGGTTTGGGAGCGACTCCATCTGTCCCACTGGGGATGTTACTCTTTCCTCATGGTCATGGGCTAGGTGGTTCCATGCCTGCTGCTTCAGAAACAGTACTGCCTCTTAAGGTACTAGTTTTAAGGGTGACTGAGATGGCACCAGCTGCTGACAGGTGGCACCAGCTGCTGACAGGTGGCACCAGCTGCTGACAGGTTGCTTTTTCAGTCACTAAAAATCTCCCTTTGCCATCTGTAATTGAAGGTTTCAAATAAAACACTCCAGGGGAAAGGAGACAAAAATGAAAGAGAATTCCACAGAGACTCAAATGTCAGCTTCCACGGGGGACTGTCTACGAAGGTGAGCGTTTGGAAGCACGTAAAGACTGAGGAGAGAATAGAGAAAACAAAGGCTAGAGACTGGAAAGGAAAAGAGGGAGAAACAGATAAGGCACACTGGGGCACATGAGAGAGTGTGCGCACGCACACACACACACACACACACACG
>JADRCD010121206.1:0-10750 GCA_019843815.1 Montemys delectorum
TGTGTGTGTGTGTGTGTGTGTGTGTGTGTGTGTGTGTGTGAGTGTGTGTATGTAAATCAGAGTACTAGTTGCAAACAAGCTTCAGAGTGGTCAGTCATTTAGTTGGGAGTAGGGAGCTTTTGGTCTTCTGCTCTCCCTGAATGAACGACATGAATGTAAGACTTCTGGAATGATCCTTTTCCACAACAGTAGCAGGCAAGCTAGGAGGTGCAGGGCCTTCCTCTCCAGTATACTTGCTGCCCATGGCTGATGCCCCTTCTTATTCTGCCGCTCTGCAGTGCCCCGAGGAGCTTACAGACGTCTACCCTGTTGCCTTCATTTCCCTAATCGAAAGTCCAGTATTTCTAGATTTTATCTCCTTTCTGTCTACTGTTTACCACCACCCTTCCTTGTCTTTCTGTGCCATCTACACCCCCCAGTAATCATGAACCTGAGATTTTATTTCAGATTTCTGGAAGCATAGGAATGTTCTGAGTATCTTGAATCCACCATCTTCTCTCCATCCCCAGAGACATTTCTTTAGAGAAAGAAATCTATTGTCATGCTAATACATATACTAGAGGGTCACCTACACTTACTTATTGTGTAGTTAATATTTCAGATTTTGGCTCTTGCTCCTGCTTCTCCACCTTGCCTCTTGCCCTTTTGTTCTCCCTCTCTCCCCATTCCCTTCTCCCTCTCTCCACGTAGTCATGGCCATCCCCTACTTCTCTACGCTCTCCTCTCTGCCTTTCTCTGCCTCTACTACTCTCTTAACTCCCCTGCCCATACCCTGAATAAACTCTATTCTATACTATAAAAAAATATATATATTTCAGATTTTGGGCTGGAGAGATGACTCAGTGGTTAAGAGCACTGACTGCTCTTCTGGAGGTCCTGAGTTCAGATCCCAGCAACCACATGGTGGCTCACAACCATCCATAATGAGATCTGATACCCTCTTCTGGTGTGTCTGAAGATAGCTATAGTGTACCTACATATAATAAATAAATAAATCTTTTTAAAAAATATTTCAAATTTCATTTGCCCACACTGACTTCAAGGGGTCAGACAATGATCAGTGTAAGACAAGGGTCTGGCAAAGATACACAGTCAGTCACTCATTATTTCTCAAAGAAGCTAAACATATTTTATGTGGAACATACACAAGTAATAAAGTGTGTGCTGTAGTTTGGGAATTGATAAAGTTGGCTTCCATTCTCACAGGATTAATAACAAATATTTAATACCTTTGTAGATTTAAAATGTTTTCATTCTTTAGCTGTAGTCGTCTTTCTTGAAGCTCCCTGAAGTCAAGATGCAGAGAGAGAGAGAGAGAGAGAGAGAGAGAGAGAGAGAGAGAGAGAGAGAGAGAGAGAGAGTCAGTCTCTGGAGGATCTTCAATGGCAGCTACATTTTCTTCTGACCAGAGAAACTTCTCTTTGTCGTTTTTGTTTATTACACTTAATGTTTTTGATTATTGAAAATAAACTATTTGGTTTTTGTCCGGACTTTCATTTTATGGCAAAGTCATTGTTTTTTCTTGGCATCCATTATAAGATTTGTTTGTACTGAAATTTAATGTCACATCCAGATTGATGCCTTTGGACAAAATTAGCTACCCAGATTACAACTGAAAACGTCGATCTGAAGAAGGAAACTGTTTACATTGTCCATTTGGAAAATGGAAAATATTTTCTATAAGTAGAAATATTGATTTGGTCATAATAAAATATTACGCTCTTTTTTTCTGGTCTATGATGGGAAACCCAGAACATTGTCTCTCACACATGACATTCTTTGCATGACTGTTTGTGTACATACATGTTCCTTTGTTTGCACATGTGAGTGCAGGTGTTTGTGTGTATGTGCACATGTGCATGTGGAGGCCGGATGCTAATGTAGAATATCTTCCTCAATTACTATTTGCCTTAACTTTTGAGATTGAGTCTCTCACTGAACCTGGAGCTTGTTTATTGATTAGACAGGCTAGCAAATCCTAGGGATTCCGCTGTCTCTGCATCCACAGTGATGGAACTTCAGGTGCAGGCTGCAGAACTCTGTTTTTTATATGGATGCTGAACGCCAAACCCAGGTCCTTCTGGTTTGTGTAGTGAGCACCTTATCAACTGAGCCATCTCCGCAGCCACTAATGCTCTTTATGTCTGGAATATAACAAAACTTAAAGAAGACATTTAAAAATACAGTAAGAAGTCAAGATGTAAGGTTGACAACATATTTTATAAAAGTCAAGTGGGAGTCAGGCGGATCTCTGTGATTTAGAGGGCAGCCCAGACTACATAGCAAGTTACAGGCCACCTAGAGCTTCAGAGTGAGACACTGTCTCAGACAAACAAACAGACAGAAGACTGGTAGCAAAGTGTATTTGAAAGTATGAGATAAATAGTTCTGAAATTAGAAACAGTAAGAAGATGGCATTGAATGCATTATCAAGAAAGAAAGAATATTCACAGTGACCAGCAGAAGGAGCTCACTAAATGTCTATATAATTCATGTGAGTTCATTCACATTAAAAACATGGGGAGACAGAGGCAAGCAGATCTCTGAGTTCTAGGCTAGGACTATACAGAAATACTGTGTAGAGATGAAGAAAACGGGAAATAAACATAAACAAACAGCCCCCCCCCCCAAACAACAGAGAAAGTAGGAATATGAGAGAAACCATGGTTTACTTTTAAAACCTCTTTCCCATGAGCTATTAGACTATGGAATCTAGAGCTATAATTCACTAAGAATAAAATGTTGGTCTTTTCAAGAAATATATACTAATAGAGCAACATTTCATTTGTTTTTGTGACAGGGTAGACCTATGTAGACCTAGTTGTCCTGGGACTTACTACATAGACCAGACTGACCTTGAGCGCAAGAAGATCTACCTCTGCTTTTCATGTTCTAAGATTCAAGGTATGAGCCACTATATTTGGCATCAATAATTTTAGATGTCTAGAGAGTTTCTCCCTTATGGGGTGGGGGGGGGGGAGGGAGGGGAGGAAGAAGGTCAATTCTAGTCCCTGAGTATTACTTGCATGGTACCTCACAAACCTTGACATCATATTTTATTCTACTCATTAAAAATATTTTTCTGTCTCTCCCTGTGATTTCTTGTTGCCCATGAGTTGTTTCAAAAGGGATAATCTCCACATTTACTATTTTCCAACTGTTTCTCATGTTGGAGAGTATAGAACACACCCTTACAAAGAATGTGAGCTCTTGTGAGGCTGAACTTTCTATGATGTTGATTAGATGCAGTAGACTGATGCTATATCAACCTGTGACTTCCACAATTTCCATGGGGATCACCTTTATCCCTCCCACAGTCCGGAAGAAAGGACTTCAGACAGCTTTTATGACATCATTGCATTCAGATTCCATTGGCCAGAACTCTGTCACATGGCTTCACCTCATGGTGAGACAGTCTAGTGTTTTGCCTACAAAGAAGAAAATGTGTTTGGAGGAACAGCCAGAAATCTTTCTGTTCTCTGGAAGAACTTGTATAAGATAAGAAATGCTAGCATCATGGGTACACAGTAGAAATTGTAACATTTTGGGGACCACCAGTTTCTTTGGGGGAAAATTTTTGTAACTGCTGACTCAGTGTAATGAATTTGAGTTCTCTTGGCGCTCTCTCTCTCTCTCTCTCTCTCTCTCTCTCTCTCTCTCTCTCTCTCTCTCTCTCCCTCTCCCCTCTCTCTCCCTTCCTCCCTCCTTCCCTCCCTCCCTTTCTCTCTCTCAATCTCTCTGTCATTCTTTTTAATTCTCTTTCTTTGTATTTTGAGTAAAAGTGTGTGATTTTACTGTCTTCATAACAAAATCAGCTTAGAACTGTATGACAAGGCCTTTTCTCTTATCACTTCTGTTTTCAATGCTCATACCTCTCAGTGCTCTCTCTCTTACTAGCCAGTGCTCTTTTAGATCTGTAGTTAGGCTCAGCACAATCTTCTCAGTAGGTTTAACCTTTCACAGAAGCAGCGTTAGTCTGCCCATTATAGCCGCTCTGTTTCCAACCAGAAAGGCGTTTAGCCTTTCTCTGGGTATATAGAGTCCTTGCCCTTCCTGTACTGTGTTGCTTTGTGGGGCTGGTACCACACCCGTTTCTTGCAGAAAGTCCTGCAGTTCCTAGGAACAGTCACTGTTGGTTGGGGGAGCTGTCAGCACAGGAAGCTCTGTCACTTCTTGACTCACTTTTAGAAATGGCTTTTCAGATACTCATTATTTTAAGTAAGCTTTAACTATATTAGCATTCATTATTGACAGTATTTTTATTTCAACTTTTATGTATTCTTTAATTTTTAATACATTAATTTATGCTTCCATATAAACTTGTTGACTTTGTTACTCTTTCTCTGAGTCTTGATTTTTTTTTTTCCTGTTGCTGGAGACTACCCGAGGACTTATATGAGGCAGGCACTCTAGCACTAGAAGAATTTGATAACTAGAAAATTTTCTATAAGCCTGGGCCCAGTGACAGCCCACTGATGCTTTTCCTTATTTATTTTTTTGTTGTTCTTCTTTTTGGTTTCAAAACTTAGAACACTATTTTTTACAATGTTTAAATAGTAGAGGAAATTCAAAAGAATGAGGTAGAAAAAAAGGACAATAACAAACACCCACACAATCTCCTAAATGAGCATTTTTTTTGTCATATTAGCTGTGTATCTTAGATGGAACATTAAAGTCGGTCCGTATTTCTCCCAAAGTCCTGTTCACCCAGAGATAATGGCTGTCATAAATTTGATGTATTGCTAAGTATCAGGTGCTGGGATTGCTGAAATCTCAGTACACATGGATTTCTCTGTGTAGCCATGGCTGTCCTAGAATTCTCTATGTAGGCCAGGCTGACCTTGAACTCACAGAGTTCCACTTGCCTCAGCCTCCCTCGTGCTGGGATGAAAGGTATGCACTACCATAGCCCAGCTAAGAAATATCTTTTTTTTAAAAAAAAGTATGTAATCCAAAATCTCTACAGTGCTGGCACCAAGGAGGTCTGCACTAGTTTAACACTGTTTTCCACACATAGCTTAGTTAATGACTTTCTAGTTTGGGCTGTTTATAGTCTTTTTGTGTCTAAAATATAACTTTGATAAATAGCCTTATAGTAAAATTTCTATGTCAATAATTCTAGAATGTAGATTTGTTTTGTTTTGTTTGTTTGCTTGCTTGTTTTTTGAGACAGGGTTTCTCTGTGTAGCCCTGGCTGTCCTAGAACTCACTTTGTAGACCAGGCTGGCCTCCAACTCACAGAAATCCTCCTGCCTCTGCCTCCCCAGTGCTGGGATTAGAGGTGTGCACCACTACTGCCTGGCTGAATGTAGATATTTTCAAACCCATTAAGCTACAAAATGAGAGACACTATTTTGAAGCTATAAATCACTTAGAAAATTAAAAATAAAAATAAAAACCATGGTACTAACAAAGTCTTTTAAAACAAACAAACAAACAAATAATGGGAGCAGAGAGATTGTTTGGCAATCAAGAACACTGGTTGCTCTTCTCAAGGACCTAGATTTGGTCCCTAGCAGCCATATGGTGACTCACAACCACCTCAGTTCCAGGGAATCCAATGCCTTCTCTGGCCTCTGCAAGCTCAAGGCACACAAGTAGTACACAGACATACATGTAGGCAAAACATAAAATAAAAATGAAATTTAAAATTACCACATGAGTAAATATTGCTTGTTGAGCTTATTCCTCATGGCTCTCTACCCTCTTTTGTCATCCTCCCATTAGTTCCTCTGTTCCCCGAGACAGCTTCACTTCTCCATACATGATTTTATATCTTTATACACAGGAGTCATGAATGAGAGAAAGCATGATGTTTGTCTTTCTGACTCAGCTTAATTCACTTAATAAGTCTATCTTCATTTGCATCCATTCTCCTGTATATGACATAGCTTTTCTCTTCTTCATGGTTTAGAAAAGTTTCACTGTTTGTGACTACACATACACACACACACACACACACACACACACACACACACATGCACACACATTTCTCTGTTGTTAAATACCTAGCTTGGTCTATGAAAGCTTTCTGCAGTTTGCCTTATGCTTGTGTATCAGGATTCACTCTACTTACATCATGATTTCTTTTTTTTAAGATTTATTTATTTATTTTTATGTATGTGAGTACACTGTAGCTATACAGATAATTGTGAGCCTTCATGTGGTTGAATTGAATTTTAGGACTTCTACTCACTCTGGTCGGCCCCTCTCGCTCCGGTCAACCCCACTCACTCAGTCCCTGACCACTCCGGCCCAAAGATTTATTTATTATTATATATAAATACACGTAGCTGACTTGATATGCATCAGAAGAGAATGTTAGATCTCATCATGGGTGGTTGTGAGCCACTATGTAGTTGCTGGGATTTGAACTCAGGACCAGTCATCTGAGCCAGCCCTGATTTCTTAATTTTAATTATTTGTTTATAAATACATTGAGATGTTTACTAGCAAAGAAAATAGAAAAAAAAATCAGAACATTGGAGTTAATTCCTGCACAGCTTTGGTTCGGTTACTTCTACAAGGTCTTCAATTTTGCCATCTCTAAAGTGAGATTCCCTATGGACTTTCCCAGTTCTATTTAGGATGTGTCCTGTGTTGTTCTCCAACTCTGGGTCTTCCCATTTATTTGGGCGGTATAGGAAAAGAATTGAGGCTCCCTGATTTCTAGGTCAGTCTTAATGTCACATATATCATTGTAAACATTACCTTGTTAATTTATCTAGTGAATTAGGTGACGTGTGCATGAAATGATCTTTTACCATATATTTCTATAGATTTCTTTAGTCACTTAACCTATTTTCTGGCTGCTGGTGCTGTTAGTCTGGGAATTGGATTCTTTGCTTTGGCATCTGCTTTGTGGTTCCTGATTTGCAAACGAAGGTAAGGCTTAGTAGAAAGTTTGTCTACTTTTTTTTGTTAAAAATTCTGTGAAGGGCTTGTTCAACAGTTATTAAACTTAAATAACTGTGATAGAATTCATTCTATAATCTAGGGTTTGGTTGGAGACCATTTGGTTGGAAAAGGCTTTCTGTGTAAGAAGGATGATGGCTCAGTTGTTCTCACCCTTCCTAATACTGTGACCATTTCATACAGTTCCTTGTGCTGTGATGGCTCCCAACCATAAAGTTATTTCTGTTACTAGTTCATAACTGTAATTTTGCTGCTTTATAAATTGGAATGTTAATATCTGATATGTGTCCTCTGTGAAAGGGTTGTGTAACCCCTAATGGGTTGAGAACTGCTGAGCTAGAGAGATACAGCAGCAATCTGTGCACGGAAAACCTGAGGGATAACAAATCCTACTTTACTTACTGGAAGACATGGATCTGGTTGTAATCTAAGGCTGGAGATCAGGGGTACCCTTCTAGTTTGGAGGTTAAGGCATGACTAAAGGGAGATTCCCTTTCTTTAGGAGCCATTTAAGAGAACTGACAAAATCCCAACATGGTCCGAAAGTGCTTGCCCTCCAGAAACACACAAAAGATCAACTGACACCCTCTTTTCTTTTTTTATTAATCATTTTATTTGTTTACATTTCAAATGATATCCCCCTTCCCGATTTCCCCTCCACAACCTTTCCATTCCATCCCCCTTCCCCTTTGGCTCTGTGAGGGAACTCCTCCACCCACCTACCTACTCCTGCCTCACAGCTTTAGCATTCCCTATACTGGGACATCAAACCTCCACAGGACTAAGGGCCTTACCTCCCATTGATGCCAGATAAGACAATCTTCTGCCTCATATGTATCTGGAGCCACGGATCCCTTCATGTATACTCTTTGGTTAGTGGTTTAGTCCCTGGGAGCTCTGGGTGGTCCAGTTAGTTGATATTGTTCTTTTTATGGGGTTGCAATCCCCTTCAGCTCCTTCAGTCCTTCCCCTCACTCTTCCCCAGACTCAGTCCAATGGTTGACTGTGAGTATCTGCATCTGTATTGGTCAAGTGCTTGCAGAGCCTCTCAGGGAACAGCCATACCAGGCTCCTGTGAGCAAGCACTTCTTGGCATCAGTAATAGTGTTGGAGTTTGACTAGCACCTTCTTTTTGACTCTAAAATTTTGTATTTCTATTTACTTAATTTGCTTAGAATTTGCATTCGGGTACTGTCAAAAATAGAAATTCTAAGTTCACCTTTCCACATGTCCTCCCAGTGGGCTTATGAACCTCAGCAGCTATCTCTCCACTGTGTACAAGTTAGAAATATTCATTTGTTCCTTATTTCAGCAAATATTTAACAAATGCACAATAGAACATGAATAATAAAGGAAGATATTTGTTGGCTATCTTCTACTGTTGTTGGAATTGAGGATACAGCTAGGAACAAGGCAGCAAATGTTCTTACGTCCTAGACTTGACAGGAAAGAGACAATGAGCAAACACAACAAGTAGACAAAGAAGGACTATACAAGGGCTCTTCAATCTAAGACAAGAGTTAAAAGAATAAGACTTCCGGAATGCCTTGTGCAAAATTTTCTAAGGGCAACAAAATGACTTTGCTTATAATGGCGCCCTGGTAAAGGAGAGAAATAACTCCCATGGCTTGTTCTCTGACTACCATTTGTGCATATGCACCCCACAGCACATACACACACAGGCATGCACACGAGCACACATACACACACACACACACACACACACACAAAATAAAAATTTATAAATACAATTTTACAAAAATAAAGCTTTTTAAGCTGAAGGGGTAACAAACACCAAGACCCCGAAAGGGGGAATGATCATGGCATTATCCAGTTATCAGAAAAAGTATTTGTCAATAATTAGTAGGGAAAAAGAAAAATAATTATGAAATGGAAGAGCCCATAGGAATTAGTAGGCTAGATTATAGGGAGTTGATTTTATTTTCTGTGCCATTGTAAGGTGTTAAACGAGAATACCATTCTCATTCAGATACTGTTTACAACATGCTAGGCACCGCTCTGGCTGCTTTATATATATCTCATCTAGATTCAACACTATGAAGTGCAAGCAATATTATATCTAATTTAAAGACTATAACCAGGTTTAATAGCTCATGTTTATAATACTTGGGAGGCTGTGGCAAGAAGATAAAGAGGCCTGGCTAGCCTGAGCTACACAATGAGACTCTTTACGATAATTCATTTCTCTCAACACTTGGGAGGATGAGGCAGGGGGATCAGAAGTTGAAGGTTGGTCTGCAGAACATAGTGAATTTGAGGCTGTCTCATTAAGAAAGAAAGAAAGAAAGAAAGAAAGAAAGAAAGAAAGAAAGAAAGAAAGAAAGAAAGAAAGAAAGAGAAAGAAAGAAAGGCAGGCAGGAAGGAAGGAAGAAAGGAAGGAAGAAAAAAGAGAGAGAGAAAGGGGAAGAAAGAGAGAAAGAAGGAGGGAGGAAGAAAGAGAAAAGAGAAAAAAGGAGCAATGACAGTCAGTTTTAATGATAAGTAAATATCTAAAACAGACTTGTTAGACCACATGATTGCTTTTGTTTGTTTGTTTAGATAGAATTTTACTATGTTGCCCTGACTCAGCCATAACTCGGTATGTAAACCAGGCTAGCTTTGAACCCACAGAGATCCTCCTGCTTCTGCCAAGTGCTGGGATGTGCCAACAACACCCAGTACATTTTTTAAGAGACTGCTGATAAAAGTGAGTTTGCACTCCTAATAAGAGGATATGCCTATTCTGGCTTATATTCCCAAAAAATATTTCTCTGTGAAGCCTGAACCTTAATGGAGCAATTAGAAAGGAGATAGGCAAGTAAGAAGCCTAGCTTTCATCTGAGAGAGGGGAAGATGTTTTGAACTAGTGAGACCAGAGGAAATGAAAAGAAGGGGCTGGACATGTGATGTTTTAGAGGTGGAGTGGAAATTTGATAGAAAGAGCACATGAAGTAAAGAAGAGAGAGGTGACAGGATTAAGGCTGACACCTAGGACTTTATCAGGAGCAGCTGAGTGGTTGTGCCATTTTCTGAGGTGGGAAAATTATCATAATGGTGATCAATTTGGGGAACGAGACGATAAACTAGAAGTTGTGTGTTCAGTGTGAGTTTAAAAGCCTACTAGAGCTGGGCAGTGGTGGCGCACGCCTTTAATTCCAGCACTTGGAAGGCAGAGACAGGTGGATTTCTGAGTTCAAGGCCAGCCTGGACTACAGAGTGAGTTCCAGGACAGCCAGGGCTACAGAGAAACCCTGTCTCGAAAAACCAAAAAAAAAAAAAAAAAAAAGCCTACTAGAAGTCCAAATGGAAATGCTGCGTTATGGTTGGATGTGTCCAAAGAAGAAAGAAGCCAGGATGGAAGATTAGGTGTAGTGAATCTAAAGTCATAGAACTGAGTGAGACTAAGCAGGGAGTGGTTGCTGAGACATGACCTGTGGCTGTACCCTTCACGCTGCCTGCATTTGGAAACTTAGCAGGTGAGTAGGAGAAAAAAAAAGCAGTATTTGTGAAGAAACCGAAAGGTTCTTGGAGAGTCAAGGAAATGGACATTTTAAAATGTCATGAGAAGGAGGTGAGAGCCAGTTCTACTGAAGCTGTGAAGTTGAGGAAGATGAGGACAGAGAAGTGGCTTTGGTTTGGGGAGATGGAGGTCATTTAACCTTCATGAAATGTTGGTGTGATGATTGATTGGTTCAGAGGCCGATCCTTGAGAACAATGAGATGTGAGAAAATTGAGAAAAGTATAGATGTCTCTCAAAAGGAGTGTGTATGTGTGTGAGTGTATATCTGTGTGCGTGTGCGTGTGCGTGTGCGTGTGCGTGTGCGTGTGCGTGTG